>PITA01007163.1:0-93923 GCA_004023965.1 Spilogale gracilis
AAAAAAAAAAAAAAAAAAAAAAAAAAAGAAAATATCTTCTCCAGATCCCAAAGATAGAACCTATTAACTAATCTTTGTCCCTTTGATGTCCTTCCGATGTCCTTCTGATGTCTCAATCACAAAAGTTAATGCTCACTTTTGCAATTTGCTACATCTTTCATATAAACCCATATTCTTCCTAATTTTATAGAAGAACTTCCTACCTATAATGACCAGGTACTTTTTTCAGCATGATATGACTCCAAACATATCACTGAACGACACAGAAAGGAAACTGCTCCTTTTATGCACACTCTCATTCCAAAGAATTTTAAATCATGCATGAATGTTAAACAATATAGAAGAATTACCTTTGAAATGTAGGTAAGTTTAATGGCTCCCACACGTGATGATCCAGAAGGTAAGTTCTGGAAACAAATTATTAACATATAATTAAAATCCAACATTATTAATTTATTTTATAATGTTCTAAACATACTAGAAAAAGTTAAGAAATGGGATTTTTTTTAATATCACATTTTACAAATCAATTTTTTTAGTTCAAGTATTTACAAACCAAGTTGACAATGTTGATAACAAAACCAAACTATTTTTGTTCCACCACAATGTATTCTATAACTAAAAGGCCGTTTTTATGACTGTGGCCAGACTTTTCTCTAAAAGCCATAAATGTAGGGTTGTAATAATAGGATCATATAGGGTTATAGCAGAGAACGGTAATTTGGGAACTTGAACTAAGAACCTAACTATATGGGACTTAAATATAAAAAGTGGCAAAGAATTTATACTGTTAAGAATCCTAACCACTGGGGAGCCTGCGTGGCTCAATCGTTGGGTGTCTGCCTTCAGCTCAGGTCATGATCCCAGAGTCACTGGATCAAGGCCCACATCGGGCTCCCTGCTCAGCGGGAAGGCTGCTTCTCCCTCTTTCACTCCCCCTGCTTGTGTTCCCTCTCTAGCTGTGTTTCTCTCTGTCAAATGAATAAAATCTTAAAAAAAAAAAAAAAAAAAAAGAATCTGAACCATTAACGAAGATTTGTGGGCATTCTGTAATCAAAACTGTACTTTAATATATCCTGTAATATAATAAACTGGATGGATTACAGGAGAAGATGAAGACAGGAACACCAGATAAAAGAGTCTGGAAAAAAATAATAAAGAATATAAAAGAAAAGTCCAATAGAAGATTTTGAAAGTAAAATTAAAACAATGTTAACTCTGAAAGTTTCCTCCATTGCAGATTAACCAAGAACAACTTTTAAACTAACTTTATGATAATGTACATTAAAAAGAAAATCTTTGGCTTTGTTTTTATGAATGATTAGGAGGTACCTTTCTCGGACATCTCTATAAGTGTACTGAAAACAATTAATTATATGAAAGCCGAGACATTTCAAAGACTTCCAAGATTCCCAAATATAAACTAGTTATTGTTGACAGGGACAGGTCTTTACAAAATTTTCACTCCTATGTAAACTGCATTATATTTTGCTTTAAACTATATACTAAGTTCAAGCTTCTAAATATAAACCATAAATATGTATATAAAATAAAATTAAAAATTTTAAGGTATACTGTTAAATCGTTGTGTTCTTATATAAAATGTTTTACATTTGGAGGTTGCTTTGTCGTTTTTTAATTTTGGATTAGGTAACGAATGTTAAAATGTCTTCAAGACCTAACTACTAAGTGATTTTTTTTAAACACTACTACCCTTCCATTCAGAAGTGTTATTTTTCTTTTAAGTCCTCCAAAAATGTATTATTTTAACTAGCTGAACACAGTTCTAAGCCTTGTATGAGGAAGAGAAATGAGAAGTCAGTCATGGCCACATGACATGAAGGGTCATAGATTAAACAGTGGTACAGTATAGGGAAATATAAGTAGCTGAGAGATAAAGAATATTCAAAATACCTAGTTTCTATGGATCAGTATGATTACTGCCAAGTTCAATGACAACAAAATAGGTTTCAAAATCCGTTTCCTGACGGTGAACAAGATATAATCAACTAGTTACGTTTAACATATAAAGGCAAATGAGCCATTTTTCTTATGAGTTCCTACACTCCTTTTGCCAAATACTTCTTTCAAGTTTCTTCAAAGTCACTTCCTGAACAGATACTCAATTATTTAATTCTCCACCATCACCTACACCCTCAACAAAATACAGAAAGCTCCAAATGGACCTCTAGTAATACACTGGAATGGATTTTTAAACCAGTGGTTAGTGGTAAAGAAAGAAAAATGGAGGAAGAATGGCTCCCTAAGGACAAGTGAGCCAAACTGATCTTTTCACCATCAGGGCCAATATAATCAGTACAAGTGTGTTACAGCACCAAAACATAAGCAACCAGAGTGAACCAGATGAAACTTGTCATTTTTCAGTAGATCAAAATGGTGGTATACTGGCAATTTCATGTAGTTCAACCTAACATCATCATCCTAACAAGACATTTTACTAAAGTTTTCATGAATAATATAAGTCCCAATACATTTAAAAATTGCACAAAGCTGGTATACTGATGGCTAATCCACTGGCTGCAGAGTTAAGACTGTAAAAGATTCTTATCAGTTAGAATGAAGAGTCAAAATTACTAAGAATTAAATAAAAAGACATTTAAAATTCTGTACTACATTCATAAAAACCAATGTGCTAACTACATCATGGAAATCTGGCTTTTTTAAGAGTTCATGTTGGGGAACCTGGCTGGTTCAGTCAGAAGAGCACATGACTCTTGATCTCAGGGTCATGAGCTTGAACCCCATGGTGGGTGTAGAGTTTACTTAAATAAATAAGCTTTTTTTTCTTAAGATTTTATTTATTTATTTGAGAGAGAGAGCGAGTGAGCAGCAGGCGGTGAGAGAAGCAGACTCCCCACCAAGCAGGTAGCCTGATGTGGTACTCAATCCCCATGACCTGAGCCAGAGGCAGATGCTTAACCAACTGAGCCACCCAGGTGTCACAAAAAATAAACTTTTTTAAAAATTGCAACTCTTAAAATTGAAAAAACAGTTCATGTGAGAAAGCTCTAGCTGAAAGCAAACTTTAGCACACACCCTCCCGGCTACAGCCCCAGTGACCTATTCCCGACACAGCGCAGGCTTCCGTGCTTGGACTTCTTGCCCATGCCATGCTTTGAGCACTGGAACGCCCGCTTTTCCACCTACTGGACAAAATCATATCCACCCTCAATTTTGAATGCTACCACCTCCATGAAGACCATAACTCTGATGCCAAATTCATGTTTCCTTCAGTGTAAAAAACAGTCCATTTTGTGCTCCCTTCTTCTAGCTGTAAGTGGGAAGTGCTGATAAAAGGAGGAATTCTGAGGGGAAAAATGTGTTATTATGAAGAAGGAAAAACAACCAAGGAGCTTTAAATACAAGTCAGAAGAATCCGAATGTGTCGGTCGCCCAGGTCTTGTGAAGAGAGACAAACCAGGAAGGGCACAGGCCAGAACTCTGCAATGGCTTGTGTGGGTGAGGAGAACTAGAAACCAGGATCTAGCAACTAGCAGTGAGAGGGAGTCAAAGGGAATTAAATTACTTTCCACTTTGCGAAACAGAGTTTGGGAGGGGATTGTGCCACACATAAAAAGGTGGGGTAATAAAGGGGGAAAATCCAATTTCTACAAAAAATATAAAAATAAATAAACATGAACTTTTGATTTCTGCTAACCTGCTCCTTCTTCCACTGACTCTGGCCAAATAAATAAAGGTACTAATCATTGTAGTTGCATAGCCAGGTTACTACCACCCAAGAAAGGTGGTTATACCCAGAGATAAGGGAGTAAAACCATGTCAATAAGTTCTATAAGGATAAGGACAGAGAATAGATAGTTCCTAGGGAAATAAGTCTCAAAGTCAGCACTCAAATAATCTACACTGAATTAAAATATGAATTATCCTCTAAAATTTGAAAGGTCGTGTCTGGATAAAGGACTAACCTTACTTTACGGAGAATCAGAGGACAGAACAGGATTAATGGGGAGCAGATACAAGCAAAGAGATTTTGGCTCACTGAGCAAATAATAAAGCATCTCAAATATCGTAAGTACTTTTTCATAATGTGCAATACAAACAACAGCTAAAGTGAAGATCAGGGATAGACAGATTTCCTGCACCGAAGAGGAGGTGGAATTTGTAATATAGTCTCTTACAACTTGAATTCTACATAAACAAATACAAATGCATTAGTACATAAGTATTTTATCTAACCTGAAATAAGTACAGGGTGGTGAAGAATACTAACTGGTTCTCAGGGGACCTAGTTCCTACTCCGTGAAACAGAATGGAACCCCCCACCAGCCCCCACTCCTCCCTTGACTCTAAATTCCTCACCCACTAGGCAAGATCAGCTTAGACATTTGCTAGGGATTCATCCTTGCAAAACCCATCCCAATTTGAATGAAGAGATTCACAGCGAGAGGAAACTTACACTACTCAAGAGATGATATCTAATCCAAGGTCTTTCACAGATCTTAACACAGGGATTCTAATTTTTAATTTATGACATTTCCACAATGATTTAAAAGGCAATAATAAAATCAAAGTGCATTTCAATTTGTGAATGGCATTACACGACTGACACTCAAATCTGTCACTACAACATCAAAGGACGACATGTGTGTCCAAGAGTGGCAGCTAGTGCAGATAGTTTCTTTACCAAAAGACAGCAGTCTCCACTCTAGAGACAGTATCTTAAATTTAAATGATTTCAAAAAAATGTTTTAACCAGAGACAGCATTTCTCAGGGGTGTGGCGGGTGGGGGGATGCAGACATAAAGTTTTTATTATATAAACTTAGTTTCATCTTCTGAAATTCAAGTTAAGACAGTAGAATTGAGCATGCAGGACAGGAAGAAAGCAGTTGGTAGAAATAAATCTAAACACAGATTGGGAAAACAAATCTTAACAGCCATATAGTATGTTAAATATTTTAATAATTAAAATTCTTGTGTGCTTTTAAAAAAAGGTAACCATCTGGATTTTACAAACCTGTGGATTATCCATGTACCATACAAAACTATCTTCTCTGGTATCCAGTATGAAGTACCTTCGAAGAAATTTCCCACTGTTCTCATTTTCCTCAATGTCTAGAAAACCACAAATGCGATTCTGACGATCCACATAAGGCATTTCTGAGCCTGAACATTACACTGTAAAATAAAAACATTTGACAGTATTTCTCAGTGGACTTCAAACATAAAGTGCGCCACATACAACCTGTTGAACAAAGAGCCTACTTCCCAACATGAGGGGCAGATGTACATGTGAATATGTACAAAGCATGGGCAAAATCATTTTTGAAATTAAGCTTATTATGAGTGATTACTAAATACAACTATACATACTGACTGGAACAAAGAACCGTTCATCTAAGTTGAATAACTAACCTATTTTTTTCCCTAAACACACCCAGATGAGTCAAAAAATTAGCTATCCAAACTTCAATTTCCTCACTTATAAATCCAGATAATTTACCTTTCAGATTATTTCAAAACATTTTTAAATCCACAGAAAAACAATAGCTAACACTTACTGGCCACTAACTATATGCTAGGCTCTGTGCAAGGTTCTTTTCCAAGCATTTTCTCACTGAATCCTCAAAACGACCCCATGAATAGGAATCACCATCCCCATTTCACAAATCAGAGACTTAATGCTCATAAGGGAAAATGACTCTCTAAGATTAGAGAATCAGTAGATAATAAATTAAAACATGGAAAAAAAAAAAATTAAAACATGGAACCCAGATTCTTGGTTTCTAGAGATTATATCTTAACATCTACACCACACTCTCTCTGAAACTCTTCAAATTGCAAACCTAAAATCAAAAGTAAAATGAATTAACATCATGATAAAGATAGATAAGCAGGTATTATGTGCCTCCTGATGGAAGACACAAACATCACCTATGAAGTGAACATGTAATAAAAAAAAAGTTTTTATCTAAATTGGGTCCTGTCTATAGATCTCTCTATGCCAAACCACCAATCTACAGGAAATTAAGAACACAGAGGAACACAGTAAATGCAGCATAGAGGTTCCCTCAGCCAAAGCCAGACTGTGGTAAACAGCAGGAGAAACAGCCCAGTTTCTTCAGTAAATTATGGGGGGAAAGAGAAGAGAAAAGTTATAGATTAAGAGACTTCAGAAACATATCATATTCTGATTCTTAAAGTACTAAAATTTTTGTACTGATTAAAGTTAAAAACCATAAATTGAGTAAAAAGCAGAGTTCCCAGCCATTTTTTCTCTAGAAACTGTAGATATGTAACTTCTTGATGGATGCAAATCTGTAGACTGTTCCTTTTCCAATTCTTCCATAGCCAGCACCAACATCTTTTGGCAGGCTGAATTTACATATGTAACTAGTTCTTCTTATAAAGGCTCAAGGTTGTTTCGCCCACAACGAAAATTCAATTAGAACACATCCTGATATATTGCATATCTAAATTACTAGTCTTTATGCATCCAGAGAAGTAATAAGACACACCAAAAATTTTTAAACAAAATTATCCACAAAGCTCATGCATGTGTGTTGTTATAAATCTGGCACTTAGAGGAGATAATTTCCTTAATGAACTTACCCAACGTTTTTAAAATTTCTAAAATGTAATCAAAACCTGAAAAATTAATGCACTGTACTAACATACAAGTATACCTCATTTTATTGTGCTTCACTTTACTGTACTTCACAGATATTGTGTTTTTTACAAACTGAAAGTTTGTGGCAAATCTTATGTGGAGCCAAATCTGCTGGCACCATTTTTCCAACAGCAGCTGTTCACTTGGTGTCTGTGTGTGGCACATCTGGGTAATTCTCACAATATTTCAAACCTTTGCATTATTACTATATTTGTCTTGGTGATCTGTGATCGGGGATTATGAGTTCAAATGATGGTTAGCATTTTCATAGCAAGAAAGCATTTTTAAATTAAGATATGTACATTGTTTTCTTTAGATGTAATACTAAATATTGCACACTTAACAAACTATAGTACAGTGTAAATGTAACTTTTATGCACCAGAAAACCAAAAAATTCATTTGACTTGCTTTATTGTGATATTTACTTTATTGGGGTAGTCTGGAGTCTAGCCCACAGTATCTTCCAGGTGTACCTGTACCCCACAGTACAAACTATCCACTTGAGTGGTGCCATGAGAATAGACCCCAGACAAACCCATACATCTATGGCCAACTGATTTTCAACAAAGGTGCCAATATCATGCAATGGGGGAGACCTGACATCTTCAAAATACGGTGCTGGGACAAAATGGCCAAACAACACAAAAAGATGTTCAGTATCATTGGTAATTAGGGAAATGTAAATCAAAACCACAGTGAGATACCACTTTATACCCACTAGGATGGTGATAATTAAAAGAAAGGAAAATAGGGGCGCCTGGGTGGCTCAGTTGGTTGGATGACTGCCTTCAGCTCAGGTCATGATCCCGGAGAGCCGGGATCGAGCCCCACATCAGGCTCCCCGCTCAGCGGGAAGCCTGCTTCTCCCTTTCTCACTCCCCTTGCTTGTGTTCCCTCTCTGGCTGTGATTCTCTCTGTCAAATAAATAAATAAAATCTTAAAAAAAAAAAAAAAAAAAAAAAAGAAAGGAAAATAACAAGTGTTAGCAAAGATGTGGAAAAATTGGAGCCCCCCACACTGTAAAATGGTACAACAGCTATGTAAAACAGTTTAGTAGTTCTTCTAAAGTTGAACATAGAATTACCATACAACTCAGCATTTCCACTCCTAGATATACACCCCAAAGAAGTGAACACAGGTACTCATAAATATTAATAGCAGCACTGTTCACAATACCCAAAAAGGTGCCGGGGCGTTGGTGGTACAGTGCTCAGCATAGCTGCCTTCCACAACAGCCAAAGTGGAAATAACCCACATGCTTGTCAACAGGTAAACAGTTAAACAAATTATCCAACACAATGAAATATTATGCAGATACAGAAAAGAATGAAGTACTAATATAATAATCAATAAAAAGTCCATATATAAAATATTCTGGCCTTTAATAATTTTATTATAAACAGAATATTTTATAAAAGTTGAGAATATATAAATTTTACTATATATACTGAAATGCAAATAACCTAGAAAAGCCCAATCTATGGGGCACCTGGGTGGCTCAGCCATTAAGTGGTTGCCTTCTGCTCAGGTCATGACCCCAGGATCCTGGAATGGAGCCCCGCATCTGACTCCCTGCTCAGTGAGGAGCATGCTTCTCCCTCTCCCTCTGCCTGCTGTTTCCTCTACTTGTGCTCCTTCTATCTGTGTCAAATAAATAAGTAAAATAAAATAAATAATAAATGAAATAAAATAATAAATATTATTAATTATAATTTATAATAAAATTAATAAATAATCAAGGAAAAAAAGCCAAATCTATTTCCCAAAGAAAAGAGTAGGACTTACACTATTTGATTTTAAGACTTATGAAAAAGCTACAGCAGTAAAGACAGTGTAGAACTGATTTTAAAAAAAGATAGATATAATAATCAGTGGAACAGAGAAGAATCCAAAAACAGACTCTCATATATATACTGTCAGCTGATTTTCAACAAAGATGCCAAGGCAATTCCACAGGGAAAGAATAATCTTTTCAACAAATATGCTAGAACAATTAGGTATTCATGTGGGAAAAAATGTAACAAAATTAATCACAGACCTAATACAAAAGCTACAACAATAAAGCTTCTAAAAAATATATGAGAAAGTGTTTAAGACCTTAGGAGTACACAAAGATTTCTTAATTAACACACAAAGAGGATGAGCCATACAGTAGTAGTTGTATTAGACTTAAAAAAATTAAAAACTGCACTGTTAAGAAACCAAAAGTCACAGGATGAGAAAAATATTCAGTACATATATGGCTAACTAATAACTGATACCCAAGAACAGGCAAGAAATTACTACAATTCAATATTGAGAGAAGCAACCAAGGAGGAAAATGGCCAAAAAAATCTGAAGAGACAAGTCAATGAAGACACAAATAGTAAACAAGCACATGAAAAGACATTCACGATTATTAGTCAGCAAAGTATTGCAAATAAAAACCATGAGATACCACAACATATCTAATAGAATGGCTAAAACAAAAACAACCCAAAAAAACAACAAAACCTGACAATATCAAATGCTAGTAAGAATGTGGAACTAGTGAACTCCCTCTCATACACTGCTGGTGGGAATGCAAAATGGTACATCAACTTGGACGAACAGTTTTCAGTTTCTCATGAAGTTAAACATAATACTACAATATGACCCAGCAATCCTACTGTGAACTGAAAGCTGTGTTCGCACAAAAATCTGTACAAATGTCTAGAGCAACATTATTTACAACTGGTAAAAAGCAGAAACAATCCAAATATCTCTTGACCAATAACTGAATAAAATACAGTTAACCAATATGATGGAATACTATTTAGCAATATAAAGGAATAAACCATGGATATATACAACATGGATAAACCTCAAAATTATTTTGGCTAGGTGAAAGGAGCCAGACCAAAAAGGCCATTGGGACAGAAAACAAGTCAGCAAGGGAGGGGTTGGCTTCAAGGGTAATTTCTGTAGTGATGGAACTGTTCTGCATCTTAATTGTGGTGGGATATACCAATACACAATGCATTCATCAAAACTCAGGCCCATATATGACAGAGTAAACTCTACTTGCATGCAAGTTAAAAAAACAAAACAAACTACAGTGCTAAAAAACAGGTCAGAATTGCTAGGGCTTGAGGGGCACCTGGGTGGCTCAGTCAGTTAAGTGCCTAACTCTTGGTTTCAGCTCAGGTCATGATCTCAGGATTGTGAGACCAAGCCCTACACAGGGCTCCCTTCACACTCAGTGGGATGTGTGCTGGAGATTCTCTCCCTTTGCCCCTCCCCCTACTCTCTCTCTCTCTGAAATAAATAAATCTATCTTAAAAAAAAAAAAAAAAAGAATTGCTAGGGCTTGGGATAAGGAAAAGGACTACGAAGGAACGTAAAACAAATTTTTTTGATGATGTAACTGCTGTGTATCTTGTGATGGAGCTTACACAATTATATGCGCATGTCAAAATTTAAAGAGCTGTGCCCCAAAATGAGTAAAATTTACTTTATGTAAATTATACAGCAATAATCCTGATTTTAAAAAGATACTATACACACTTACCAGAGGCTAAAATTAAGCAAATGACAACATGAAATGTTGTCAAACATGGGGCACATCCAGAATTTCCATACTGTTGATGGGAATGTAAAATGATACAACCACTCTGGGGGAAGTTCTGGCAATAAAACCAGAATAATACACCTAACCTCTCACCCAGCCATTCCATTCCTAGATTTAATGCAAGAGAAAGGAAAACATATATTTATGCAAAGACTAATTCACAAATATTTATAGCAGTCTTATTTCTAATAGCCTCAAACTAGAAACCACCCAAATGTCCATCAACACAGGGAGATAAATAAAATGTAATTTGTCTATACAATGAAATACCATTCTACTATGTGAAGGAACTACAACCACATGCCACAATATAGTCAAAACTCAACAAACTGTAAACTTTAAGCAGATACAGTTTATTGTATGTAACTTAAAGTTCCAAAGAGTTAAAAAATAGCCAGTAGCAATAAAAAATTCATTGATAAAAGTGACCATGCATAACTTTTTGAAAAAAGCTTTTGCATGGCAAAAACCTGATAAGCAAAGTCAAAACCAGTAGAAAATATTTACAGCTTATATCTTCATAAAAGGCTAATCTCCCTAACTTGCAAAAAAATGTCAAGGGAAATATATCAAAAGTTCAATAGAAAAATGGGCAAAGCATATGAACAGATATTCTGCAGAAAAAGATATAAAAATGGCCCTTAAACACGTAAAAAGATGTTTGACTTCATTCATAATAAGAAAAATCTCAAAATAACAGAGATACAGCAGGCATTGCCAAAGACACTGGAGATAGGGAATGAATGAGGCATGGTCTGGGTTAACAGTTGTTGGAGCTACCTGATAGGTACTATCGTTACACAATTCTGTGTACTTTTGCAGATATTCAGAACCCTTCATAATAGAAAAAAATCTGTGTTACAGAGAGATACCATTTCTCACCTATCAGACTGGCAAAAAGTCAAAAGCTTGCCAATACACTATATTGGTGAGGCTATGAGAACACAGGGACTCTTTTACATTGTTCATGAAAATGCAAAATGGTGCCACCCTACCGAGGTGAATATGACACTATGTAACAAAATCACATATACATTTATCCCATAACCTAGTAATCCCACTTGGTACTGTAATTCTGAAACTCTCTCGGTTTTACTGTTCATAAACTAAATGAAGTAATGTTCATATCTCTTCATCCGTTTTGCCCATGCCCTTGGTGAGCTCACTTATTTACACAGGTCTACATACAGATGGCTTCCAATAGCTATCTCCAGCTCTGAACATCCAGCTGAACTGCAGACTCATGTATATAACTGTCTACATATCTACTTAACTTATCTAACAGACATCTCAAATTTAACAAACAGCATCAGATATTCCCCTTAGAAACCTGTTGTCTGGGTCTTCCCCGTCTCAGTAACCAACACTCCCTTCTTCCAGCTGTTCAGGCAAAATATTTTAGAGTCAGACTTGAACAAATCTTCTTTCTCTCTCATTACACGTCCAATGGATCAGCAAATCCTGTTGGCTCCATCTTGTAAATATCCAGAATCCCACTACTTCTCTTCACTTGCATTGCTGCCACTCTGGCCAAGCCACCATCGTCTCTCAACCAGAAGACTGTTCCTTGCTTCTGCTCCTGTCCCCCTCACTCTATTCTCAACACAGCAGAGTAATCCCAGTAAGACATATATTCAAGTGTCTATTCAATAAATCCATATTACCACTTGCCAGGCACTTTTCCAAATATTTAAATATTAGTTTATTTAATACTTATACAAGGAATTTTAAAAATAACTTGCCCAAGGTCACAGAAGTGGCAGAGCTCAGATTTAAACCAGAGGAGTCTAGCTCTGGAGCCCAGACTCTTCAATACTAGGTAATGTCACTCTGCACAAAACTCTTCAACTTTGGCTACTTATGAGAATTACTTAGGAGTTGTTAAAAACCCCGATGCCAAGACTGGATACCCCACACACAATTAAATCAGAAACCCTGGAGATCGGGGGAGCCTGGCTGGCTCAGTCAGAAACGCATGTGACTGCTGATTTCGAAGATTCTAAGTCTGAGTCCCACACTAAGTGTTTAGATTACTTTAATAAAACTTTAAAAGAAAGAAAGAAACTCTGGAGATGGGATCTAGACATTAGTACATGTTTAAATCTCCCCAGATTAACTCAACGGTTCCGCCAAGGTTAAGAACCATTGTTTCAATGTGATCTCATCTCATTCAAATAAAAACCAAAGCCCTTACAAAGACCTACAGGCTTCACCTGCATGCCCCACCCTTATCCCAGTCCCCCCTTGATCACTCATCTGGCTTCTGGACTCCCTACTATGTCACATAAGTTCCCCACTCAGGGCCTTTGAACTCAAATATCCCTTTCTCAGAGAAAGAGTGACACCCTAACTTGACACTATCTAAAATTGCAAATGTGAACTGTACTGTCACTTCCTAGCTCCATTTCCTGCTTTATTCTCCTTAGCAATTGCTGCTAACAAACACTATCGTTTACTTATTTACCTGTTTCTTGTCTGTTTCCCCACAGTGGAATGTAGGCTCCACAAGAGAAGTGATTTTTTTTTTTAATTTACTATTGTTTCTTCAATGCCTAAAACAGTGCCTGATACATGGAAGGCACTCAATACTACTTGTTAAATGAAGTATTAAGGAGCCCATAATAATTCCAACAAATATTTTCTTCTTCCACAATGGTTTTATTCAAGTATAATTAACAAGAGAGTTGTATTAGTTTCAGGTGTACAATATGGTGATTCAACAATTCTATACATTACTCAGTGCACATCACAATAGGTGTACTCTTGATGCCCTTTACCTATTTTACCCATCCCTCACCCACCTTCCCTCTAGCAACCGCCAATTTGTTTCCTGTATTTAATAACCTGCGGGTTTTTTGTCTCTTTTCCTTCGTTCATTTGTTTTGTATCTTAAATTCCACATGACTGAAATCATATGGTATGTCTTTACCAGACTGACTTATTTCACTTAGCATTATACCCTTTCGATCTACCTGTTTTTGCAATGAATGTTAATATTTCAGTTTCTAGATAGAAAGCTGCTTTTTCTTCATTAGACAAGAAATCCTTCAGCAGATTTAACTGACTGGTTTGCTTAGCGATGGAAGGTAAAAGCTTCAAACACTATATTTCTATTTGTATTTATATTTTTAGTAAAGCTAGTATGAGGCAAGAATAGATGAAAGTATATTATTAAAACCTTCCCCAGGGCACCTGGGTGGCTCAGTTGGTTAAGCCACTGCCTTCAGCTCAGGTCATGATCCTGGAGTCCTGGGACTGAGTCAAGCATCAGGCTCCCAGCTCCGCAGGGAGTCTGCTTCTCCCTCTGACCTTCTCCCCTCTCATGCTCTTTCTCACTCATTCTCTCTCTCTCAATAAATAAAATATTTAAAAAAAAAAAACCTCCCAAATGTATCCTCCAGCCTAAGGTATACTTAGATCATACAATCAGTCAGCAATTAACATATTCACAGTTAATACTTCATTAGTCAGGACCCAGGAAGTAAGCCAAAAAATAAAAACAAAACAAAACTCACAAAAAAGATTGAAAAAAAAAAAAAAAGGAAAGGAAAAATTAAATTCTGCAGAGTGAGACATCACTAGGCCCACAGGGCTTCACTATTATTTTTAACCAGTGTTGAGTGGGACTAGTCTTGTCCCAAATTTGCTAACAAACTCAAAGCTGAGGATATAGAGACATCAAGGATCAAGCATCTGGGAAACCCAGCACTGACACCCCTCACACACATACTCCCTAAGGGCTCTGGCACCCTAATCAACACTTTACCATCACTTGAAATAAGCATTTGACAGAAGAGAGGAGAAAAATTTGAAGTCTTCCAAGTCTTCAGGAAGAAGATACGGAAAGGAAGGAGGTATTCACCCCAAAACAGTGGCAGGAGCCCTCTAAGACAATCATTCACCAAAAAGTGTTTACAAGAAGAGACTGGCATCCCATTCTTCAGTTCAATGCCTACTTATAAAGTACACTGCGTCTGGTCTGTACCTATTTGAGCAGGAGGACAAAAAAAAAAAAAATTAACAAGAAATGTAAGGGCATAAAAGGGGGGCAGATTTATACAGCTGGCATAACCACCACTTGGCATCACAAGGAAGTGAGTTTCCAGTGGGTTAAATGAAAGCTGCAGGAGGTAGCTAGACTTGAGCTGTCTTGCTCCTAACAAAAAAATTTTGGCTGTGGAGAGAAAAGATTCCCAAAACACCTCACCCACACACACTCCTAGGAACCGGTGTGGGACTGACAGGTCAGGGACAAGGAGGTGGCCCTGTAGGCCCACAGCAAATTTCATATCCAGGAATTATGTGCAGTGGGGAGTCTCTCTATGAGAGCTCACCAAAAATTCCAGTGGGGACGCCTATCAATGGACATCAATGCCTTGCCATTGCTAATCAAAAGAGGGCTTTAACAGCACCCAGTAAGACAGATGTGTCCTTTTCCATTTTTCTTTTTACAAGTCCCTGACCAAGTAGCCCAGAAGAGAAAAGAGAAAGCAGAATTCTGGAAGCATACCACAATTCCTCCCCTCAAGTATTTCAAGTAATAAGTGGCTTGACACTGGGGTAGGGAAGGAACTTTAAACTGAATAGGAGATTCAAAGTTTGAACTGAAAGAGACAGACTGGAGATTTTAACAGCTATAAATGATGGAAAAGCTACCATCTGTCCATGACGTGATGAGGTGGGGAAAGAGGGGAAAAGGAAGACCCTACAAATCATAGTTCATAGCAGTGAATGGTGAAAAATAAAACTGTCTTCTGTTTGTTTTCACCAAGCTCAGACTACTCAATAACCTGATGATATACGGAACAGCATCACTGCCTTTAGTAATGAGAGGAAACACCAGACATGAAAATTCCCATGGGGGATTTACTGTACTGGGTAAGATGCTACATTAGAAGTCCTCTGAGACTGCTTCTAGTTCTAAGTGCCTGAGATTGTCCTTTCTTCAAGAGAGTAAACTGAACACAGAATCCAGAGTTCAATGGTTAAGTTATAAGAGGCTAGACTACGTAAAATGGTAAAACCACAGCTTTTTGGGAAATAAAACTGTAAGACTGACAACAATAAGGTTTCCATGAAGGAAAAAATATTTAAGACCCTAAGGCTTATTTAAATGTTAAAAATATCTCAAATGACACTGATTTTCTTTTACAGTCAAAAGATATTCCAATTCCAATTCTGATATAAAATCCCCAAAACACTATTTCCCTGCATTCAAAGCAATTCAACTAATCAAAAGGCTTATAAAAATAAACAGCAAATGTTTGCTTAAATGTCTTCTAGGAATTAATTACCAGCTCAAATATTGTTTATTACACAGCAACTACTAGGAAAAAATATTACTCAGAGTTCAATGGTTTAATGTTACTCATTAAGCATAACTGAGTCCTACTGCTGTAACAAGCATCAATAGGAATTTTTATTTTTAAATAAAAACATCCATATTTTTATGTTTCTAAAAATAATTAAGCATTACAGACAAGCATCTAAAACCACCAGAAGCTTCTGCCCTAAGAACTCTTCTCTGATACCACGTTAATTACCTTTCTAACTGCTGTGTACCTACAATGGTCACAACAGTTAAAATTCAGTTTTAATATTTATTTCCTACTGAAACCATTTTATTATTGCAGATCAGAAATATGAAAATCATCTTGAAATTTAAAATCAAAGTTTAATATTAACAAAAGTAAAATGCTCAAGCATGTGAAGTAGTATTTCTACTATACTATTTCAAGTTTTCAATCTCATAAAAGCAGAGTGTTAACTGTTGTCACATCAGAATAATTACTATATTGCATTCAGAAAAGGATCTCAGGGCACCTGGGTGGCTCAGTCCTTAAGCATCTGCCTTTGGCTCAGATCATGACAGGATCCAGCCCCACATCAGGCTCCCTGCTAGGCGGGAAGCCTGCTTCTTCCCTCTCATTCCCCCTGCTTGTGTTCCCTCTCTAGCTGTGTTTCTCTCTGTCAAATAAATAAATATTTTTTTAAAAAAAAAGAAAGAAAAAAGAAAAAAGAAAGGGATATCTCCCATTCTTAAATGACAGAATTATTTAAACAAGAACAACTTAACATCCAGCAGTATTTCAATATCAAAGTCTAACCTAAATTATGCTAATATTATTTCATAGATTTCACTCTGGGTTACAAATTATCATACAGTCTAAATAACAGTAAGTTTTATGGTAGGACTCTAAGAACTTTAAAACTTAAATAAGTCTTTTGTTTTGTTTTGTTTTTAAGCTGCATTAGACATTTCTAGAGGAAAAGCCTCTACAAATATACAAAATGTTTCTTTCCTAAATCGTTCCTAAATATTTTCCCAGGAGAATTCAATATTCTCACATTCTATACCTTATATTCTCACATTCTATACCTTAACAACAAACAGGGGAGGACTGCCCACAGTGGCTTTTAAAGAAAATACCCCAACGCTATTCTTAATGTCCTTAAACATTTCTAAAAAGGTCCTTCCGGCTTATGAACTCATAGCAGTTTCCTAACAATTGTATACTTATCCTGTTTTACTGTCTCTGCTGGTCTATGACAAACTCAAATTGACACACCACCTCTCTTTCCTATTTTGCTACATCGCCAAAACTGGAGAATAAAAAGATACAAACCTGCTACTTCCCTCCTCCCCAAAGCAACCATAAAACTAGTAACTAGCAAGATAAAGTGCCATACAAGCAGTTTCAATGCATATAAATCACATCTTCTCAAGTCACAAAAGTTAGCCACTACTTAACCATGAAAAGCAAATTCAAAGCTATATCCCTTGATATTCCCTGATATGGCTCTCTCTTCAAGAGAAACCTATCAATGGATATTATATTCTGTGGGGTTTACAGCACTATAAAATAACCCAGTAACTCAAATTCTGCTAAGCTCAGACATTCTTCTTTAAATACATAAGTATTCTAAAATGTAATCTTCCTCAAGATGAGGAATATTCAAAGAAATTCTATTTGGGGAAATATTTTTTTGCCACAAGGGTATTACATGAAAATTAGGAATATGAAAAGTAACAAGCATTTTAGTCAGAATGAATCTATTTTTGAAATAACAGTTCTTCAAGTCCTTCACATTGTGAAGAAAAACGTAGCTTTACAAAATGATTTTCTTCAAGTTTTTCTCCGATTCATATAAAGCTTAGCCAAATTTCGCTGTAAACTGTTTCAATGGCATTAAACTCACACAGAAAGTATGGAAGCTAAGTCCTTGGGGGGGGGGGGTAATAAAACACACTGATGAGTAGTTCTAAGATAAAAGACAATAGTTATAAACCTCATGGTGCGCTACTTGTTCCAGTCATTAAACACACAGGAAATAAGATTTTCTAGTTAGAAAACTGATTCACAAAAGCAATGACTTCATTAAAGCAAAGAAAATCCTGCTGAAACAGACAACAATCAACCGTAAAAGAAGAAAGCAAGTATTATAGGGCTGGAAGGTGAAAAGGGGGAGGAAAATGGCACAAATTGGGCGCATATTTCCTCCTTAAACCTCCCCTTGGATCTGCCCCCAAACAGAACAATCGTTTGCCCAGCGAAGGGCAGATGCTCTGCTCTGGGACTCAGAATAACTAGAATTCAACAAAGGCAATAAATGCTATAAATAACAAGACCATTTTCACTCTGACAACACTTTCCCCTCTGATGATCTATCCAGGATGGGTCAACAGAAAGCCTCTGAAATAAACCACAAACCACTCAGGACCTCCCCAAGGCGGGGGCTGGCAGCTGGCCTGGAGGCTAAAATACAAGGGTTCTTTCTGCTCGCCTCCCAGGTCCTACCTGCGTGACCTTGGGCAAGTCACTTTCAACCCTCGCACTGGTCATCTGCAGCATTAAGGTGCGAAGGTAAAGCATGATTCTAAGGCACAGGGCGGAGTCGACTGCTGACTCGGCGAGTTCTAAAGTGAAAGCGCATAAAGGTATTAAAAAACGATGCCCAAGGCATTGGAGCCCCCAGGGGCACAGCCCTGGAGTCGAGCCACTCCGACAGGCGCCGCCCGCCGGGAATCCCCGGACAGCTGTCCGGTGCAGGGCGCCCGGGAGCAGCGCGCGACGGTCCTTTCCAGTAGAGCCCCCCACCAGCTCGTCGGCGACCCCGACCGCCGCCGGCCTCCCCACCCTCCGCCGCCGGACGCCGCCGAGGGCTGAGGTCAGGAAAACAATAAAGGAGTCGCGGGAAGACGCCGCCGCCCCCTCCCGCCGCCCCGAAGCCCGCGAGCAGGTGAGCCGGCGCCGCGGCCTCGCCCAGGTGCAGCCGCGCGCGGCGGACACACGGAAGGGGGGCCGCGGGGCAGCCCGGGACCCAGCGTCGCCCGCAGCCCCGCACTCACCAGCGCCCGCCGGCCCCTCGGCGGACGCGCGGCCGCCTCCCTTCTCGCCTCAGCCGGCGCGGCGCTCCTGGAGCCCGGCCCCGCCCACCCCGGTGCGGCCGCGCTCCTCACGCCCAACTTCACGTCTGCCCTCCGCCCGCAGCACCCGCGCAGCCGCGGCCCCGGCTCCCACAGGCACCGAACTGGCGGAGCGGCGCCCACGACGGCCCGTCCACACACTGCGCACGCGTGCCCTCGCCGCCTCAGCCCCCAGACGGCGGCCGAGATTCCGGAGCCGGCACTCCCAGCCCGTGGAGACTACAAGTCCCGGCACGCCCCGCGCGGGTCCCCGCGGCGTGGCGGGCCGGGCATCGGGCGTCTTCCTGGTTCCAGAGGAGGTGGCCTCGGAGCGTCGGGGCGGGCTGCGCGTAGAGCTCCGGGCCCCTGCGCTGCGGTGCCTCCTGGGAATGGTAGTCTTCAATGGATGGAGGGGCTTGGCTCGGAGTGGGCGGAGGGGAGAGGAGGAAGGGGGAACCGGGAGCTGGGGGTTCTCTGATGTCATCGCCTAGAGCTTTGTGCCCCCGGAATCTTCAAAAATAGGTTTCGTTCGTTTGCGGATAATTTGCGAGCTGTTCCATAATCGGTCCAGGAAGCATAAATTCACAGACTCCTGTGTGACCTAAAGGAAAACGCTTTACAGCTCTGCGCGCCAACTCTTCGCTTATAACCGTTTCTCCCTAGAACTATTAGCTCAACCTCCTACTTTATCGGACAGGGAGCTTAGAGAAACTTAAAGAAGAATCAATTCAAATCCTTTCAGGAAAGATGCTCCATAAATATGTATTCTCATGACTATTCATAAATATTTAACATGTTTGTTGAGCACTTACTACGTGCCAAATCCCGTAATAGGCACTAGATGTACATCTGAGAACAAGACAGACGCCATCCCACCCTCACGGAGCCTGCAATGTGAGGCGAGCTAGTCCTTAAACAAGATAATTTTAGATTTTAATGCAATGAAGAGATGGCACAAGTTAAAGAGGTGGAGGGATACTCTAGAAGGCAGTCAGGGAAGCCTCTCTGAGAAAGTGATATTTGAGCTGAAACCAGCAAAATGAGAATTATTCAGACGTGCAAAGAGCTGGGAAAGAATTATACGCCACACCCTCCAGTGCATGGCACACACTAGGCTCTCAATAAATATTTGTTCTGTCTGCGACCTTCTTTTCCTTCCTTCCCCATGCACAGCTTTAGATCACAGCTGCTGAGACAGAAGACACCAGGTAAATGCTGATGACCTGGTTACATGGCAGAATCCTGACTACTTATCTTTGTTTGTGAACTGGGTTAAAAGTCTGGGCACTCAGCCTGGCCTCCTGACTCCATTTTGGTTATGAGACAGAAAATTGAGTTTGAAGTTTGTCTTTATTAAGATCCTAAAGATACTATCTCATCTGAATCAAAGGAGAAGTGGAAAACAGCCCTACACCTAGCTGTGGAGATGTACCTGTGTGACCTTAGGCAGAGGGTGACACTTTGTCTTTCTTGACTCTCAGTAATTTCAACTGCTGAACTTGAAGAATGTTCTCTGAGTCCTATAAGCTATTGGAGGGGCATACATTCCAGTCCACGGGAGGCTCCTGTCCTGGCTCTTTCAGACTACTCATCTTCGGCATTTCCAAGATGATGGCTCTGTTACCTTTTGAGAAACCTTAGCTATGTAGCCTTGCTGACACCTGTCTTCTCAAAGCTTCATTTCTTCATCCATATAATGGTTGAAAGTGTTTGGCCTGATCATGGTTTCTAAACTGGCCAGAACACTGTTGCCTTTGGTTCAAGCAGTCAGTGAAATGTGTGGCTAACATTTAAAAATAGGAAGATGTCGGGGCAACTGGTTGGCTTAGTCATTTGAATGTTTGCCTTTAGCTCTGGTCATCTCAGGGTCCTGGGATCATGCCCCATGTAGGGCTCCCCTCTCAGCTGGTGAGGAGGGGGTAGTGACAGTAATCTGCTTCTCCCTCTGCCCTTCCTCCCTGCTTGTGGGCTTGTATGCTCAGCTCTCTCTCTCAAATAAATAAGTAAATAAAATCTTTAAAATAAATAAAAACAGTAAGATTTTACTTAAAGTCCAGATATCACCTTTCCAATTCCTATAGACATTTGAGCTTGTCTTTCCTCACTGAGGGTCTAAAGGGAGGCTCCAGCTCCAGAATCCTAGAACCAAGAAGATTCTAAGTGGGATATTTGGGATGTACTTAAACCAAAACAAACAAACAAACAAACACTCCTGTTTATCTGAAATTCAAATTTAACATGTATCTGATCTGGGAACATTAGGCCAGAGATCACACCTCTGAAGCAGAGAATCTCTCATTCACTCTGGACAGGACATTATTGACTGAGTAGTTTTAAATTATTCCTTTGTGGTTTTGGCCTAACAAGCACCAGAGTTTGTTTGATATTGAGAGCTATATATACAGACAATGAGGAAAGCCAGAAAAGTGATTCAAATTGCCAAAGACACTCACCAGGGCTCCTTTGAGGTTGCAGTAGATACAGAACCGGTTAGCACCCATGGGAGTGTAGAAGTACGGAAGGCTCAGGGTCAGCCAATAAATGCGGTGACCAAAATAATAATGATGATGATGATGATGATGATGACCATAATAATACTCTCTCTCCTTTTCCGCCAGCCTTTTTTTGGATGGAGAGATTATTACATAACAGTGCTCTTAGTGTGTTTGTTTTTTGTGTTTTTTTTTTTTAAGAAGTATGTGGAATATTCCCTTGTTGAAATTACAGTCTGAGAACAAACCCAGAACATTCAGGACCCACAGACAGCACTGAAGAATGCTGGAATATTCCATGGCTACTTGTCATCTGAAGAAAAGGGAGTGGAGGAGTCTGAATTCAAGAATCTGCAATTTACCTTTAAAACATTACTCTCCTCCTCATCATCACACCTCGAGTGTGTAAATAAAGCACTTTGATGTTGCATTCAAAAATATTTTTCTAGTCCCTTCCATATGCTTACACGCAGGACCCCAGATCCTCCACATAGAATTAACCCTTTTGACAATACGAAGTAGAGCAGTGTAGACAAGTCACATGACTGATCCAAAATCACACAGGAAGTTAGTGAGCATGTGTCACCTCTGAAATCTTTGACTCCTCTCACGGACACTTCATGTATTTCTTCCTTTATATTTTTCTCCTTGGCAGTGATCGCTTTCCTACACATTATGTATCCTACTTATTTATCTTGTTTATTTTCGCATGTCACCCTAGAATGAAACCTGTAGTTTTTTGTTTTCATTTTTGTTTTTATCTGTTTCATTCATCACTGTATCCTCAGTGCCTAGGACAGAAATATTTGTTCAATGATGAGTGCCACCGCCTGCTGCATGGATAGTCAGAATCAGAAGTCGACAGGGAAGCAGTAACTCCAGAAGTTAACCCCTGTTCTCACTAGAAGTCAGAACCATGATAGAACAAGAATTAGACATGAACCAAACACTCTGCAAACCCAGCTTTGTTCCTGTCACGTCCCTTCCAGAGACTGGATGGTAGAGAGTGAAAAGCAGCCCTTCCCTGTTTTTCAGTGTAAAAATGAAACCCGCAGCAGTTGATAGGGTTGCTGTTCCCATGGAGGAATCAGAGGGCTGGCCCTCCCAGCCTTCCCACGCACTGGGCTTCAGCCAAGTGATAGCAACCACGAGTCTCAGTAATTACCCAGGGTGCGGCGGGATTGAGTGACCTGCCCAGAATCAGATCAGGTGACTGGATGCTCCTTCTAGAGCTCATTCTCGCATCCCAGGGCTGGAGCGCAATCCTTCACGGAGGAGCTACGAGGGACTGTCCACAAGTCATGCTCACAGAGGTGTGAGAACAGGAACAGGTCAGCAACCAACCCAAACTCCCGGCTCAACAAGAAAAAAAAAATATGGGGATCAGGGGAGGTAATTGCCTCCAAGATTTTTAGGGAGCGAAACCAGGTATGTCCTGCCTTAGGACCCCTATTCCATAGGACCCTTAAAATTCCGCAGTACCCACTGTGATCTCCTGGGTCTGATGAGGTTCCTGAGGTTCCTGCCCCATCACACACCCCAGTAAGGTCATATTTTAATTATCTTGACCACATGTGACAGGTCTGGGATGCTGGTAAGCCCTAAAATTGTGGAGCCCAAAATGCCTGCTACCATCCAAACGTGTGGTCTCTTGCTCCAGTGTGGCATGAAACCATGAAAAGGGAGATTTTCTGAAGCCAAGGTGCTTGCCCAGGGCCACAGCTGGGTAACTAAGTAAAGGAACATTCTATTTTTTTCCTAAGATTTTATTTGTTTTTTTGACAGAGAGAGAGAGAGATCACAAGTAGGCAGAGAGAGAGGAGAAAGCAGCCTCCCTGCCGAGCAGGAAGCCCAATGCGGGCCTCGATCCCAGGACCCTGAGATCATGATCTGAGCCAAAGGCAGAGGCTTTTAACCCACTGAGCCACCCAGGTGCCCAAAGTAAAGGAACATTCTAGAAGGTAAAGCTCTTTTTCCAGACAGAGCTGGGAGAGGATCTGGGAGTGAGTCCATCTTGGACTTCACACACTCCTCAGCCTAGGGGAATTCCTCCTCAGACCCCTGCAACTCACATGTCCCACTCTAGCCAAGCTCCTCCTTGAGTTAAAGGCCACTGCTTTTCTCCATCTTGTCCTTTATCTGGAGAGTGTATTTGCCTTCAACAGGAACCAATGCCTCAAGCATTTGGGAGGGCTGCCATGCTCTGACCCCAGAGGAAGAGAAGCAGAAGCCACAGCTCCACCACAAACCCTGTGGACATCATGGGTCCCAGCCCAGGAAGGGACAGAAAGGAGCTAGGGCTCTGAAGTCACTCTGCACTGACCAGCTGGTACCTTGGGCTCCTTACTTCATTCCTCTGAACCTCAACATTTCCCCATCTGTAAAATGGAGTCGATAATAATTCCTACTTTACAGCTCATCATGAGTCTTAAATGAAATAACACATATTAGTAAATATGCACTCTTAACAAGGTGTCCAACGACATATTCATGACTCCACCAATATCCACAACAGTATTACTCAGTTTAGTCCACTTCCTGAGTTTGCCTGATCGAGATGGATGATATATTTAGACTCTCTCACCTGGGCAGCTGGTAGGTTCTAGAACTACTTTGATTGCTGTAAACCTCACACATACCTAGGGCGAATGGGATGGAAGTACTCATCGTGGTCTCGGATCTTGGGGAGTTTCGTAGAGCTGGAGAGCAGTATCGAATGGCTCTGGTGCCGGGGAAGGAGAAGGGACTCCTTCAGAAGGACCGAGGATGCCAGTGTAAGCGGGATGTGACGGCTAATTGCATGTGGCAGCTGGACTGATGCTCAGATACATTATTTGGTAGGACATTATTTCTGCGTGTATCTGTGACAATGTCTCTGGAAGACATTAACATTGGAATCAGTAGACTGAGTAAAGATCTCCCTCCCCAGCGTGGGTAGGCAACATCCAATCCATTTAGGGCCTGAATAAAACAAAAAGGTGGAGGTAGGCGAATCCACGACTGCCTGAGCTGAGGAGACACCCATCTTCTCCAGCCTTGAGACATCCGTGTTCCTGGGCACCACCAGCTTTTCTGGCTCTCCAGCTCGCAGGGAACAGATTCCGGGACTTCTCCTCCTCCATAGCCACGTGAGACAATTCCTGTAATAAGTCTTATATATCTATCTCATATATCTCATATCTATATCTTTACAACTATCTGTCTATATCTTTCTCTATCTCTTTGTTTTTCCTAATTAGTCTTTTTCTCTGGAAAATCGTGACTAATAATACAGGAGGGGGTCTCAGTTTTTTTCCCCAAGTGTACCCCACACCCCCTTCTGGCTACAAAAGTAAATAAATATAAATCAATCGACTTAACGATGGCTTCTTCATCATTTTTAATCCTGTCCACCTCCCTCAGAAACATTGAGCTTTCAGCCAAAAGCCGACAGGACTCCCCTCCCCCATCACAGACTAACTGCAGGGGTAGCTCTAAAAATAGCGTGGCTCCACCGCCCCCCCAGCGTGTAAATACATCTTTGTTCCGGCCAGCATTTAATAACTGTACTTTATGTTGGAACAAAAGCTGTAATTAGAGCCCAACAATGGAAGGTTGAACAATACTCAGAATTCCCATGGTGGTCCCCCCACCCGCAGCTGTGAGAACCAGAAGTCTCCAGCACGAATTCCATTCACAATTATTCACCTAGTCCCACCGCGGCTTATTCCAATCAGGGCTTTCCTGCCTCCTCGGCGGGACAATCGAGAGGCTGCAGAGATGCTAAGCCTGGGCCCCTGCCAAGAGCAGCCGGTGCAGGTGTGCGCTCAGCAGCTGGCGCGGGGAAGCCGCGCGGTGGCCCCGGGATCAGCCAGACTGCCCCAGGGCTGGAGACCTCAACAGCCTGCGCTGCCGCAGCCCTTCATGCGCGACTTCCTTCAGATAAAAGAGAGCTTTGCACTGATTTCCTTATCCAGCACTGCAGTCTGTGCTCTCCAGGATAAGCCCAGCGGCTGGCTTCCCCTGCCAGGTTCAAGTCCTAGAACGGTGGAGAGAGGAGGTCTTTATAAGAGGCACTACCGTCTCAAGCCCTGGGGCATAGTAGGACCATTGGGAGTGCTTTAAGAAAATTCTTGGAACAAGACCCCACCCCCAGACCAATTGAATTAGCATCTCTGGCAACGAGCCATTGACATTGATATTTTTTTTTCTCTGTTTTGGTTTTATTTTGAGGTATAACTTAAATATGGTGTTATGGACTGAATTGTGTCCCCCCCCCCAAGTTAATATATTGAAGCCCCAACACTCAGTGTGCCAGGATTCCGAGATAGGGTCTTAATGGAGGTAATGAAAATGAAAGGGGGTGATAAGGAGGGGGAGGGGCTGACCCAATAGGATTAGTGTCCCTGTAAGAAGAGACACCAGAGCTCACTGTGCCCACCCTTCCAGAGATGTGAATATTCTGGGAGCAGGCAGCCATCAGCAAGCCAACAAAACCCTCACCAGGGACTGAATCACATTTCCTTGTCAATAATTTTGGACTTGCCAACTTCTAAAACTGTGAGAAATACAGTTTAAAATATTTAAAATATTTTAAAATTGAAAATAGAAAAAAACAAATCGAAGCCATCCAGTCTGTGGTATTTTGTTATAGCAGCCCAAGCTGACTAATACATATAGCAAAATCTACAACTCTTAAGTTTAAGGTCCAATAAACTCTAACCACCACTCAGATCAAGATACATTTCATTTTTAAATAAGGTTTTGTTAAGTAATCTCTACATCCAATGTAGGGCTTGAACCCACAACTCCGAGATCAAAAATGGTATGCCTTACCAACTGAGCCAGCCAGGCACCCCAAGATACATTTCTAACACCCCAAAAGGCTTCTGATGTCAGCCACAGATCACCACTAGTCTGATTCTATCACCATAGATTAGTTTGACCCGTTCTTGAACTTCATGTAATTGTAATTACACACTGTCATGTACTCTTTGGCGTCTAACTTATTTTGCTGAAGATTGTGTTGGTGAGATTTATCTATGTCCTGTTCCTCTTTTTTAAAATCACTATGTAATATTTCATTTTATGAATAAAGCACAATTTTTCTATTCTCCTGTTGATGGACATTTTGATTATTTTCCTTTCCGTTTCTTTTCTTCATGTTGCTTTCTCTGCCCAGAATGGCTTTTCCCTCTAGCCCCATTCTATCCCCGAATCTCCCACAAATAAAACCCACCTGCCCTGAAAGGCAAGTTTTTAATACCCCAGTCAAAACTCATCATCTCTTGGAATCTTTCTGGACTTTCAGAGAGAAGTGACTCTCTCTTCCCTGTGACCTCATTACTGCCATTTTTAAATGATAGGGTTGTCTGCAGCAGGACACCATGATTGCCTCAGGGCAGGGACCATGTCTTAATTATCTCTGCAGTCCCAGCCCCTAGAGAAAGGAGGGTCACAAAACAGTGGCTTGTTTCTGGGAGGCGGGTCCCTCTCCAGGAAGAGCAGGTATGCCTGCGGGCTTTTGGGAGGGAGGACAGCAGAAAGGAGGCATGTCCCAGCCCTAGAAAGGGCCTTGAGACTAAAGGATAACCTGACAGGAAGTCAGTGGGACAGACTGGGCATGAGCATAGTGTGCAGCTACCTAGAACTCTCTCCTGGTGACTTAATTCCAAGCCCCCAGGCTTACCTCCAGATGCTGACCCTCACATAGCACCTGTGAGAATGATTCGGGCACCTGGGAGAATGGAGCCCTTGGGCAGGGCATCAGTGGCCCCAGAGATGAGATGTCCTGGCATGGCCTGGAGCGCCATCTCTGGTGGGATGAGGCCCTGGTCCCTCATGGCTGCCGCCCCCTTTCCAGTGGGGCACTTGGATCTGCCCAGGAAGCTGGTCAGAGGAAGCCAGCAATTTTCACTGCATTTCCTGCTGCAGGATTCCTTTTCTCTGATTTCTCTCTTGTCTTTGATGTTAAGTCAACCAAATGTCAACCAGCAGAGTTCTGCATCCAGTAGGGCAAACCAACAGCCCTACTCCAAAGTCTCAGTCTTTGCAGCAACTGGTTTTTATCAATTCGGGCTTTTCGTTCTAGAGAGATGATTAACATTAATTAGGAAAGCTGCTTTCACAAGTACCTGAATGATCACATTTCTGTGATTTAAGCTTTTTGATCCATGATGCTGTAGTAAGAGGATTCTGTTGTTGCCAGAAAGATCTGAGTTCAAATCTACTGCTTACTAGCTGGGCAAGTTGGAGGCATCCACTCAAGTGTTCTGAACTTCAGTTTTCCCATTGGCCAAGAGATCCCTCTGCTGCACAGAACTTGTGGGGACGGTGCTCCATGCAGTGTACTCAGTGCAGGTGCCCCATAGTAGCTCTCATGAGAGTAACTACTGTGCCATTGGAGAAGGTAGCCGCCCTCTCTCCCCGGCCCTATTCCAGGACTCGCCATCATTATTTTCTAACAACAAACAGGCTTTTCTCTGGAAGCTCTCCTGGTTATCCTGAAATGCCCTCCCCCACTTCATGCTGGTGCCCACACACTGCCCGCCAGACTGCTTGTTTTGGATGCAAGAGGCCAGCCAGGGAGTGGCGGGCCTGCCCATGCGGTTCCTTGAAACAAAAGTTGCTCCCTGAGTCACTGCTGGGAGAAGCGAGTCTATCCAAGCAAGCACCCACACAGGCGTGTCAGAGGTAGGATGTTCTGTGAGCAGGACTCTTGGTGGGCAGACTGGGTGCACAGGCAAAGTGAGGGAGGACAGAGGGTTGGTAAGCCAGGCACAAAGTGTAGGCTTGATCTTGGGACAAATGGAAAAGGGGGCATCGAAGACTTTCAAATAAGAAAGGGCACAATCAGATTTGTGGGTTAGAAAAGTCTTTCTGGACTTTCTGGAAGGGAAGACATTCTCCCCCCACACTCCCCTCACCCCGTCCCCGCCACATTCCAGCCTCATTTCCTTCCTTTGCCTATCACAAATTTGCTGATCTAGCCAAACTCCTAGACAGGCTTTCTGTACCTCTTTCCCATTGACGTGGTCTCCACCTGATGACATTTTCCCTACTTCTCAAGGCCTGGCTTGATTATTCCTCCTCCAGAAATCCTTCTCTGCCCCCCAACACATGTTCGTTACTCCCTTCCCAGAACCTAGGGTTCTTTCCTAAATACGCAGTGGTCAGAGCCACTCAGAACTTGCTGCCCTGTGTGGCTAATTCTCAGAGTACCCAAGCTGTAGAAACAACAGATCTTTTGCAATGAAAGAACCTGAGTTCAAGTTCAGATTCTGTCCCTAGCAGCTTCAGCATCTCACTCAGTCTCCCCAAGACACACTTTGCTCATTCGCACAATGGAGCAAGGTGGCCCATCTCCTAGGCCTGTGGAAAGTATGAAGGAAATGTAAAAACACTCTGTAAACAGGGACAGCAAACAAAAGCTGGGAAAGGTAGGGGCTGCAGAGACTAGAAGACCTGGGTGGGGACACGCGCTCCATCTCCTACTTGTTTACCGTCTCTAGACCAGTCCCTCTGGGCTTACTCCCCCTTTCTGGATGTGGGGAGCTTAGTACCTGCCTCTGGGATTAATGTGAAGATCAAGGATGTTAAGAGATCGGCACTGTGCCTAGCACATAGTAGCCTGGCACCGTGCGTTAATCCCCTGCCAAAGTACAACAGTAGTTTGGATGGGGGAGTGCATATGTGTCTGTTGATTGCCTGGCGAGTTTAATTCCTGACCCACCAAATAAAGGAGTGAATGGGTAGGTGGGTGGATGGGTGGAGGGACAAGGGACAGAGGGATGGAAGTATAGATGGGTGGGTGGGTAGATGGTTGGGTGAGTGGATGGGTGGACAGATGGATATTTGAGTAAATGAGTGAATCAATGAGTAGACCACCAATCTGATAAAAGAATAAAATCAAATGAAAGTCTGAGCAAATGAACAACTAAGGAGTAAACAAATCCCTAGTGAGTCATGAGGGATATAGTAGTAAATGACTGTTCTCCTTTGGCCCAGAGACCCACCTCTTCCCCCTGGCCTCTGGGGTAGGAGTAAAGTGCTAGTTACTTTGAAGACTCCCCTCCCCACCCCCTAGCAGCAGTGTGTTGCCCCTGCCAGGTAGCCATGGTAACCAGGTTCCTGGAGAGAAGCAGTCTAGCTTCTGGGAAAGAGCACCTGGGCCTATCTTGGTGACTAGGGTGAATGCATCTGGGACTCCCTGCACCAGGGACAGTACCACTCTGTGCCACCAGTGGGGAAGCCCAGGCCAGGCGCTCTCCCAGCCAGGTGTGGAGCTGTTCCCTCCGCAGGCCCGACCTCCTGCCTGGGAAAGGCAGCACTGCTGGCCTCACTAGAGAACATGCAACTGGCAGGGGCAAGCAAGGGGAGTGGGTTAGAATCCCAGAAAGCGGGGATCTAGAGAGAGGTGAGGGCACGGCCCCTACCCTGCCAATTGATCTTGAGCCTGGGGGTCAGGAGACTCTGTCAGTCACAGCATTGCCCGAGGGGCAAGGAACAAAGATACATCTGCAAAGGCCCACTGACTGAGGAACCATTCATAGTCAGTCCCCTTTCTTACAACCAGGCTCTGGGGCAGCCAGGCGGTGCTTGCCTCTGTCAACCCATTTACAGAGAAAGAGGCCCAGGGTATGAGAGTGAAGCAGCAGAGCATGAAAAAAGCCCAAAGTCTCTCAATACCTCCCACCCTTTTCTATAGGGCTCTCAGTAAAAAGCCAGGACCCACTCGCAGTTAAATTAAAAGTCTCATTAACATCTTGCGAAAATCAGTCTGATCTGCCAGCTGGCTGGCTACCTACTACTGCTTAATTCCCCACTCGAGACCTTTTGGCATCTAGCCTCTGACTACTTCTTTAAGGCAATGAAAAAGCCATAGACTTTTAATCCCCTCCTTTGCTAATGGACACATGGGTAAGGGGGCCAAAATGAACAACCATGTGGGTCAGACCCTGTTTGGGATCCAGTTTTAGGCCCTGTTCTATGCATATTGTTTCATTTAGAGCCAACAACAGCCCGGTCCGGCATTTCTCCCATTTTACAGCTGAGGATACTGGAGCTCATACAGCTAGGAAACAGAAGAGCCAGTCCTTGCATTTCCAGCCACACCGACCATGTCCGTTTTAATAGACATATGAGAGCACTAAACTTCATGGAAACACATACACCGGGTGTTTTTCATATCATACTCTGCATGCACAAATTCCCCAACAGGAAAACCCAAACAAATCCTTCCTCATCAAAGGTAGGGAAAAAATGTCATTGAATCTACCTTCTAGCTATCTAAATTCCTTACCCGAAAGAGGACCTTCTAGGGTATATTAAGAGTTGGTGATACCTTTCTTTAGCACCCAAGAACTCAAAAAATTATTATTGTAACACCTTTGTTGTTGCTTGTTGGAATATTTAATATGCACCAGTCCATAGAAACACAGGATCTCTATGATTTGTTTTCTACTTGGAGTTAAAATGAAATTTGGAAATTTCTAGTTTAAGTGGAAATTTGAAAGGAACTGAGTTCAAAGCATTCTCAAGGCTGTGGTGGAGAGGGGTGAGAGAGTGAGGTAGGGTGATTGCACAGGCCTCTGATCTGTGATCAGAGAGGCAATTGCTATGTACTGAGCTCTTCAGAGGAGCTGTCACCGGAAGGAAGGGGGCCAGTATTTCTCCCGTGGCTGAAGCCCTGAAGCACACCCATCCAGTAAGCTACCATACATGTCACCAGCACCGCCCATTGCCAAGGCCAAATGGAGATGACTTTTCAGAGCCCTTTTATTTCTTTTAGACTTTAAATTAAAAATAACTCACTCTATAAATAGAACATAAAGAATAAAGGGAAAATCACTTGCCGATGCTACCTTTCAATAGTCCCCCCAAAATCTGGTGAACATTCTTCCACCTTCCTACACAGATACTTCCCCATTGATAAAGCGAAATGATTTTATAAAATGACATGATGCTCTACATACCTTTTTCTCAAAAATGATTTTTATTTTGACATATTTATAGGCTGTTAGGGAGCTGCAAGGGTAGTTCGAGAAGGTCCCTAATACCCTTCACCCAGTTTACCCCCATGGGCACATCTCACACGATCAAGTACGACATCAAAACCAACTGACATCGACACAATACCCGTGTCCAATCCCAGCAGCCATTGAATTTAACTGTGGTTGTTGTATTTTTCAGTCTAAACCTCCCACTCTTCTATAATCTGTGTATTTGCTAACCCTTCTGTGTTCTCACTGAGCATTTCCACTTTTTCCTTGTTTCAAGCATGTTCATAACTGCCGACGGAAGCCCTTGTCGGCCTGCTGCTCTAAAATCTTTGTCAGATCATTCTAGGTCTGTGTCATCTCAGCCTTGGTGTCTGTTGGTCGCCTTTTTTCACTCAAAGTGAGATTTCCTGGTTCTCAGTGTGATGAGTGATTGTTAAAACCTGGACATCTGGGTGTACTGTGATATTCTGGAGCATGTTTTCGTCTGGTGTCTCAGCGGGTCACCGGGGGCACCCGCACCCCCACCCCGGCAAGTGGCAAGAGGCCACCTTGTTACTTCCTGGTAAGGATGCCATTCTAGGCTCTCTATCTACTCAGCCTCCCTGACACCAGAGTCGGAGGCGTTCCTGCTATTGCCGGGCAGGCCTGGAAATTCTAGCTCTCCACTCGGCCTCAGCTGACACCGTCCTGGCTGTGAGAGGCAGGGATGCTTGTTTTGTTCCCCACCTTGCCTCTATTGACACTGAGGGAGGCTGGGTGGCCAGGTTTCTCCTGAGCAGCAGTAAGTCTTAGCTTCCCCCTCGGTCTCCTCTGACATGGGCCCAGCAAGGATAGGGCTAGAAGCGCCTTGTAATCTCTGGATGGCAGACAAGTCCAGGCTCCCTGGGTGTTCTGCCCCAGCACTGGGAGGACAGGCTTGTAACTACAGGTCCTATCTTTCCACTTGGCCTGTTCTGACAACCCCCGGGGAGTGAGGAGTGAGAACATCTCATTACAGTCAGGTGGTGGAGAAGGCTGAGCTCTCCACTTAGCCTTTGCGGGCTCGAGCGGAAGGGGGGCTTCGGTCTTCTCTGTGATGTTTGGCTAAAAGGGGTGGTCATTGTTCAAGAGGTTTCTGTTTTGCTAGGTGACACCTACTGGGGTTTCTGAGTGTCCACTGTCTCCAGTACACACAGACTAGGCTGTGAGGCAAACAACAACAACAACAAAAATAGAACAGGGCACCTGGCTGCCTCAGTTGGTAGAACAAGTGACTCTCAACCTCGGGGTACAAGTTCAAGCCTCATGGTGGGTGTAGACATTACTTTAAAATAAAGTCTTTAAAAAATAAATAAGGGGCATCTGGCTGGCTCGGTCGGTTAAGCATCTGCCTTTGGCTTGAGTTGTGGTCCCGGGGATAGGGGATGGGGGATCAGGCCCCACATAGGCGCTCCTTGCTCAGCAAGAATCTGCTTCTCCCTCTGCCTGCCGCTCCCCTGCTTGTGTTCTTGCTCTCTCTCTCTCTGTCAAATAAATAAATAAAATCTTTAAAAAAATACATTCTCTTTTTGACATGACTTCCAGTGTTTGTCAGCATTCTCTGCAGATCAACAACAGAAGGAAGCATAACTCTAACTCAGAGTCCTCTTATCGGCCTTTAAACTCCATGAAGCCCGCTGGGTTCTGAGTAGAAATGGAAGACAGCTGATTCTCAAAACTAACACTTTTCACGTGCTAAAACACCTTGGTATTGACAAGCACTCGCCCAGGTTGGCCCCCTCCCCAGACTGAAAATCCCTTACTCCTTTAACTTTGACTCGCAGGTTTGAGCGCCCAATCCCGTTCACAGGGCTCCTCGGAACCCCTGAGTGGTGGAACCCCAGGGAAGAACATAAAGCTTTGTTCTGTAACCCTCGGGGGACTTGGGGAAATGATGCTGGCATCTTGTCTGATAGGTACTCGCTGGAGCACCAAGGTCCCTCCTTGATCAGATGAGATGCTGTACATACATTTGGACAGCATTTATTTGAGAGAGAGAGAGAGAGCCAGAGAGCGCACAAGCAGGGGGAGTGGCAGGCAGAGGGAGAAGCAAGTTCCCTGTGGAGTAGAGAACCCAGTGTGGGGCTCGATTCCAGGACCCTGAAATCATGACCTGAGCTGAAGGCAGATGCTTCACTGACTGAGCCACCAGGCACCCACTCTTGGACATTTAAAAACAAAACAAAACAAAACAAAATCATTTTATTTATTTATTTGACAGAGAGAGAGATCACAGGTAGGCAGAGAGGCAGGCAGAGAGAGGAGGAAGCAGGCTCCCTGCTGAGCAGAGAGCCTGATACCGGGCTTCAATCCCAGGACCCTGAGATCATGACTTGAGCCGAAGGCCGAGGCTTTAACCCACTAAGCCACCCAGACGCCCCACTCTTGGACATTTTTATAGGTCTTGGTAATAGAAACAGTCAAGCAAGGAGCATGCCTAGAAGGGAAGAGGGTGAAGCTTTCCTACTTGGTTCTGAGGGGGACGTCCATCCATCCCTCACTCCCTGCTGGCCGAACCAGCCACCGCCGGCAACCACGGGCAGTCTCTGGGCACAAGAGAGCTCTTGCTATAGTCTGGAGTCAATGGTTCTGGTGGCCTCTGGGCACCTCACGAGGAGGCAGGTGGGTCAGTGAAACAGCCATGCGATCTGGCTGTCACTATGGCAAACAAACTCGTGGGAGTCCTGGAAGGCGTCCAATCCGCCCTTGACCTCGGGCTCTGAGACATGTTCCATCAGATCCACAGGTGCCAGGTTTGTGAGGGATTCTCCAGCAAATGCAACTGCCCTGTTCTGGGCACAGGGCCTCTGTCGGGGCCAGGTCGCCGGCCCTGACAACCTGCGGCTCCCTCCTCTCTCACCTGTGTTCTCTTCTTGAATCCTCTCTGGAGTCCCTTTGACTCCTTCTCACCCACGCACCCTCTCCCAGGTCCTGCCTCCAGAGTTGGCTTGGATCAGTCTCCACTCCATTGGATTCTGGGGGGTGGGGCATGATAGGGAGGGACCCACAAAAAGACCTACACTTGGGGTGGCAAACCTAACAATCAGACCGGTCCAGCCCTGGAGGTGAAGCCGCTGCAAACAGATCTCCCAGGCACAACTATGCAAAAAGGGGTCTTGTCCCCTGTCTGGCTTTGGGCCCTAAAACCAAAAGCCCCTACTTATGATCTTGACCTCCAGCGACATCTGTTGCTTACTGTTGTTCACAAGTATTTATTGAGTGCCGTCACTCTACTAGATACTGGGGAGCTGTCAGTAAAAAACCAAAGATCCAGTTCTTAGCTCTTTCAAAGTTTATGTCCCCCCCGGGTGCGGCTGGGGTGGGAGGGACAGATAATGAACAATAGACATAATAAATAAGTAAATTATATGATACGTGGAAAATGACAAAGTCACTCCAAGTAAAAGGAATTGGTGATGCCAAGGAGGGGCGGGTGTGGTCAGGGTTGGCCTCCTGGAGCAGGTGACGTAGTGCGGGCACACAGCTGGGGGAGGTGAACGAATGAGTGAGCTGTGCAGATATTCGCAGGAGAGGCCCCCAGGCCCGGTGGCTGGTGGGAAGAGCCCCCCCAAGGGCCTGTGAGATGGCATATTTGAAACTTGAGGCGCTAAAAAGATCGCATCTGGATCTATGAATCTTAGAAAACTATTAAAACCAGGAAAAAATCTATTAGCTCTAAAATAAGAAAATGACAATATGGTTTATTGATAAGTGTTTAATCAAATGTCCACGTGCAATGTAACATGTTGTCAACTTACTTGTGAAATTGAGAGCCTGAATTTCATGACATTGAAAATAACAGACTCGATTTCTTTCACTTCCCAAAAAGTTTCCAGATATACATGATGGCTAAGAAATTATAGACAAGTATTATACATTAAGTACTTCATATAGCCAAATCATTTCAAATGTAAAATTATAACAGCCCTTTTGAAATTTATAGGAAAATTCTCTTAAATGTGGAATGGGCTGAGTTTTCATGTCTGATGGGACAGGGAGTGGAACCCCTTAAAGTGAGATTGAGCCTAAAATGATCTTATAAGAGTCCTCCTGTCTGCCTCGCATGTTAGCACGAGCCCACAAAAGCAGGTCGCATTTCAGGCCAGTCCAAGGTCGTTGGGGGACAAAACACAGGATTCATCCACTCCATGCAGAACTGACCGGTTCCTGGCAGCCTCTCTAAGCTAAAGCGATGTTGAATTGATTTCCTGATTTTCTGGCATAAAACTTCCATTTCCATTTGGAATCTCATTTTCTGATTGCCTTCCCTTGTCATTTCTGGGCTGGGTCAGTACATCTCCAATCCTGAAGAAACTTAAGGATGATGGGGGACCAAGAAAAGTACCACCAGATCTTCCTCCCACCCAGGCAGCATACTGGAATTCACAGGATTTGTCAATCGGGGAGAATCTTCCTGGGCATTTAGCAAACATCTGCTGTGCGCCTGCCATGGGGCAAGGTACCACTAAGGAGATAGGAGGGCAACTGCTCTTCAGCCACAGTGCTCCCAAGGTCGCCGTTACTACTCCTCCATGTCATCACCTGCCACTTGTTAGAAATGCAAATTCTCTATTCTCACCTGCACTGGCCCTCACACTCCTGGAGTCCCACTGCTGGGGTATTACAAGCAGCCCTCTGGGTGACTCTGGCACGGGGACACCGGAGTTTAACCACCAGTGCTCCAAATGAAGTCATCTGTGTAACTCGTCCTTGCTCCAGCGTCACGGTGTCATTCACAGAAGTTACCTTGGACTCTGGGGAGCCCTGAGCCAGAGAACCATTTCCCAAAAAGTCACAATTAACCCTTCCATGGATCCTGGAAGGCGACACGATGCAGTGGGTAAAGGCACTTTGAAACCAGATGGTCTGGGTTCAAATCTCAGCTCTGTCATTCACCTGCTGCACCTCCTGGGCATTCTGGCTCCTTCAAGCCAGATCCTTGATCTGTAAAAGGACCATCATAACAATGGAAAGGAACTCATAGGGTAAAGGGAAAAGGCCTTTGAGAACTCTTAGCTCTGTTCCCGCATATAGTAAACCCTTGAGCTGTCCTAAAGACCAATAACCATTTTGTAAATTAAGCTCCACTCACTGGGTCTTCTTATAAGAGAGGTCATGGCTTTGAAGCATCATCCCGACGGAATCTTAGAGCAAATGTGGCTTGAAGACTCCTGGATTTGAGCCAGTTTCCCTGCAGGACTGGGGAGCAGGCAACCAAAACCACCTCCAGTTCCCCTCAAAATGTGAGTGGCTGCTTGCCCCCTTTCTTGGCAGTCCTGGAAAGCAAACCAAAGCCTCCTCTGTCTCTCACCAGAGAGTTGCTGGCTTTGGGGGTCCTCTGGTTGTTGAAGTCCCCTTTCCCCTATAACCAGGCCTGAGTGAATAATAAACAGCCATCGGGGCCACTTTCCCATTGTCTTTGTCTACTGAGGAAGCCTCTGGCTATATATTCACATACTAAAGAATAAAGAAGGAGTGCGCCTGGGCGGCTTGGTCAATGAAGCATCTGCTTTGGGCTCAGGTCATGGTCCCAGGGTCCTGGGATCAAGTCCCACGTCAGGCTCCCTGCTCAGCGGGGAGTTTGCTTCTCCCTCTCCCTCTGCCCTTCCCCCTGGCTTGCGTTTCCTCTCTTTCTCTCTCTCTGACAAATAAATAAATCTTAAAAAAAGAAAGAAAGAAGAACACTTTGAGGATTCCTACTTTAACCAAGCTGATCACTAACCCATACCATGTACCCTAAGTGGGCTCCATGGACTGGCACAACACACACATTATCCACCTTCAACGGGACATGTGCGGAAAGTGAGAGTCAGCATTTAGAAGTGTGTATAGCATTTTTGGGGTAAGATTTTATGTATTTTATTTATTTGACAGATAGATCACAAATAGGCAGAGAGGCAGGCAGAGGAAGAGGGGGAAGCAGGCTCCCCACTGAGCAGAGAGCCTGATGCGGGACTCGATCCCATGACCCTGAGATCATGACCTGAGCTGAAGGCAGAGGCTCAACCCTCTGAGCCTCCCAGGCGCCCCTAGAAGTGTGTAGAGCACCTTGATGCAGCAATATACAAACACATTGTTGCAGAGGTTGTATTTTGTAAGTCTTTGTTTTTCTAATCATTCATTTTTTATGGTATTTTATAGAAGTGCCAGTCTGAGGTGGGTTGGGGGAACAAAATTACAACGGGTTCCACCACAGGCAAGCATGGCCTCTGATGGCCGTGGAGAGATGCAGGGATCGAGAATATTCAGGACTTTGAAGTCTGGCTGTTGACTTCCAGAAGATGACCCTGCTTAAACAAAGAATTTCTCTGGCTTCCCTCTCCCCACCCCCCTCATGTGCATGGTATTACAATTTTGAAATTCTATAGTGACTCAGGACATCGTGGTCTGAGAAAGATGTCCAGGGGAGTAGGCTTACCAGAAGGCTAAGACACCTGTGGGAGATTTTCCTAAACACTGGGGGACCAGGAGGAACTTTCCAAAGTCTCCCTGATGTTGGCCAGAGGAGTCGAACTTCAGAAGGGAGCACAGAGGTGAGGGCTGAAGGACACAATCTGATCGTGACCTTACGAAACACGGCCAAGAGGGAGAAGGCAGGAGGAGAGAGGGCCCAGAGCAGCAGTTCTTGCTTCTTCCTCACTCTCACAGCGTCCTCAGAGGAGAGTAAACAGAACTGTGATGGGAGAACCAGGTCCCCTTCCAGAGCTTTCCCCTGACCCTCACTCGGACCATCCTAATGGAAAACCATTTCGTGGGCTTCCTGTGCCTTTTCACTTGGCTAGCTCCTGAGATTTTCCAGACCAGTGAGCAGTGAACTTCAGCGTACAGCAGGAAGGAAACAGGTGGCAGAGAGCAACTGCACGGGTTCAGGGGAGCACCCCCCCTCAGAGGGTGAGGGGGAGCTGAGACACGAGTGATAAGCAGGGACCATCTATGTGAGGATCTGGAGAACATGGTTCCAAGCAGAGGAACAGAATGTACAAAGGCTCAGAGTAAGGAAAGTCTTAAATGTGTTTAAAGCAGCAGCCAGAAGCCTAATGTGATGGGACACTTGGAGAGAATGAAGGCGTAATATGAGGTCCCCGAGTTGGCAAAAGTGGGGCCTCCAGAATCCTGTCCATCAGGGTGAGGAGTTGAGATCAAATTCATTGTATTCAATTTGGGTTGCCACATAAAATACAGAATACTCAGTTAAATGTGAATTTCAGATCCCTTTGGAGACATGCTTATACTAAAAAAAATTATGCGTGGTTTATCCAGAATTCAGACTTAACCAGGCACCTTGTATTTTTGTTATGAAGTCTCTTCCTGTGTCCTATTTGGGATGCAGTTGAGGCCTCTGATCTGGTCTGAGTTGTACCCTCTTGGGGTTGTTGGGCCTGCCGTGTCGATGGTGGGCTATGGTGGGGCAGGAGGAGACATACATTTGCGGGTCAGGAGAGAGAAGAGCTGCGCGCCCAGGCCGGTCTGCCGAGGGGCACAGCGAAGCAGGGGAGTGTTCTCTCACAATAGATGAAGCCCGAGGCCCATCCACTCGGAATCCGTGGCAGCAGGAATCCCATGGGTCGGTCCAGCCCCAGGTCCCTGGGCCTTCCTGTCCACCGTGGTGGTGTTGGGCTAACAAACTCTGAGACGTCCATCCTGCCGGGCCGTCACATTGATGGCTCTCCAGCCCGACCGAGAGTACATGTGACAGAGAGCAGGAGGCGTTCCCAGAGAGTCATGCTTGAGTTCCAGTGACGTCGCCCCATTCTGGGCTGTGAGGTGTGGTCACACCTGGGCAAGGAGTGGAGGCGGGGCTCTGAAATAGGTCAGCGGGTTATCCGGGGAACAGCTGTCCGGGAGAGAAACTGCATACAGGCTGGCCTGGCAGGAACCTGAGGGTCACAAGCCCTTGTGGGTACTGGGCACCTCACACCTGAGTCCCCATGCCAAGCGTACCGACGCCCAATCCCCCACAATGGCCACTGCATTATTTCTTTGAGGGAGTTTCAGGGGAAACATGAGTTCTTTGTCTTGAATCTCTTCGTGATCCCAGAAGCCTGCCAAGTCCCAAGAGTGGCATTCCTCCACCGTGCAGGTCAAGGCTGAGGTGGGCCAGTAAGTCCTGAGACGCAGCTTTGGGTGCCAGAACATGCCAGGCACCATCGTGGACTAGCCATCGTGGCATCGTCCTTGGCAGAGCCATGCCATGCTGCGTGTTGAAATTGGCCAAATGCTCTCTAGTCCCTCCGTGGCCAGCCTTGTCCCTGGCCCCCAGAGAAACTCAGTATTCACCCATGCCTCTGTCAGAGTCCCTTGGAAAGCAGTTCCTTCGGCTCTGTCCAGAGTGTCTCCCCACTGGACGGGGCATACGCCTGGGTGCCCGCGCAGCGCGAGGCAGCAGACATGACTCCAGCCACACAGCTGCTCACAGCCCTCCTGGAGGCACCTTCCCTCCCCGCAAATAGACACCCCAAGCTGGCACGTGCTGGCTCAGCAGACATGCCCGCCGTGGTTGGCCTCACCTGGGTCTGGCTCCGTGACAGCCAATCTTGCTCACGTGTGTGGGATTTTAGATTTACAGATCATCCCACAGGAGTTTCCCGCAGCTGCTGTAACCCAGGGCCACAAACTGAGTGGCTGAAACACACATTTATTCTCTTATAGTTCTGGAAGCCAGGGGTCTGCAATCAGTCTCACTGGACTCGAGTCAAGGTGTTGGGGGGGGGGGCAGTTCCTTCTGGAGGCCCTGGGGGACAATCTGTCCCTTGTCCCCTGGAGCTTCCTGAAACTGCTGGCATTCCATGGCTCGTGGTCCCATGACTCCAGTCTTTGCTAAAATATCCTCGTCCCCTCTGCCCTTCCGACCTGCTGCCTCCCTCTTATAAGGCCCTCTGGGGTTGTCCTGGGTCCACCTAGAGAATCCAGGATAATCCCCCGCAACTCAAAGCCCTTAACTGAATCACACCTGCAGTCACAACCTTGTCACATAAGAGAATATTCACAGGTTCCGGGCGTGGGACGTGGACATGTCTGGGGATCACTATTCTGCCCCGCACGCACCCCCAGCCTCACCTCATTTCGTGGTCACAATGGCTCTGTGAGGACGAGAAACAGAAGCTCAGAGAGGTTAGGTGATTTGCTGAAAGCCACACAGCTAGAAAGCTGTAGGGAAGAGGAGGGGGAATCCAGGTCTCTGTGATTCTAATTGAATGTAACAGATTATATAATAAAGTCAGAGGAGTACAAGAAATCTGCAACTGAAAAAAGGTTCTGCTTTCCCGCGCCCTAACATGCCCAAGCAGGCCTTTGTTCTGACTTCCTTCTTTCAAGGGCTGAGTTGAGTGTCTGAGCACAAAAGGGACACCTGCAGACTGTCCTAGTTCAAGGAGTGACCCACATTAGAAGAAAGAGCAAAGCAGGCCACAGCTGGGGCCCAGTCTTGACGGCATTTCAAGGGTCGCTAGCACAGCATGCCCACATATGGTTTGGTAAATGATTTTCTCAATTAACCCACGAGTCAAGGAACTTCCTATTACTTAAGGAGATGCCCCACATCCCAGGGACCTTCAGCCTTGATTCAACAGCCAGGAAAAAAAAGAAAAGAAATGGAGCGGAAAAAAGACTCTAGAGCAATATTATTTTGTTTTAAATAAGGCATTGCCAATTCAATATTGAGCTGGGGTCGGAGGAGAACAGCGGCATTATTCCCTCCCTGGGCGTCTCAAGGGCACAGAAAGGACCAGTCACACCTGCCTGAAATGAGCTGTGCCCAGGCCACAGCGGGACACGCACAGTGAGACGTCAGTGACTCATCCAGAGCTCGTTGGGGAAGCCAAGCAGTGGGCCGTGCTGTTCAGTGATGTGGAGATTAAAGAGAAGTTAATCACTGTGTTTGAAACTCACTGAGCCTTTTCTGGTGCTCTGGGTTGACACAGGACCACTCCCCTGCTGCCAGCCGCCGTCCCATTGCCCTGGCACGGTGCCTAGCCCCCTTCTAGCTTTCTTTCATTCTTTCATTCTTTTTTTTAAAAAGATTTCATTTATTTATTCGAGAGAGAGAGAGTGAATGAGTGAGAGAGAGCATGAGAGGGGAGAAGGTCAGAGGGAGAAGCAGACTCCCCATGGAGCTGGGACCCCGATGCGGGACTCCATCCTAGGTCTCCAGGATCATGACCTGAGCTGAAGGCAGTGGCCCAACCAACTGAACCACCCAGGCGCCGCCCCTTCCGCCTTTCATGATGCACCTGAACCTTCCTTCTCTGTAAGGGAATGCAGGAGTAGATCGCGCCCCTTTGTTGCAGTGAGAAATGGGTCAGGGGAAGGTGTCTCTGGGTGGCCTAGAAACCAGGAAATCCTGTTCAGTGAAATAAAGGTTAAAGCTACCTTTGCCCTAACTCACATGAGCTCTGCAAGTGGACTGACCCACCATTCTCAAATGTGTCAGCAGGAGGCTGGGGACATGATGGGGGCATAGAGGAAAGAAGGCTCATCACTGCTAGTAGGAAGATACATTGTGACATCTATTTTTAGAGAGAATTTTAACAATATCCAACTGAAGTTGCACATGCCTTTGGACCCCTCGATTTTGTCTCATAATACAAGTAAAATACACATAATTTAATGGAGTCATAGATACTTTTAGAAATTGTTTTGTTTTTCTGATTAATAGTAATTCTGGAAATCTTGCCACTAGCATACCTCAATAATAACTTTTTTTTTAAGATTTATTTTTTTTGAGAGAGAGAGCGAGCATGTGTGCAGCGGGGAGGGGCCCGGGGAGAGGGAGAGAGAATCCTCAAGCAGACTCCCTGCTGAGCGAGGCACGGGGGCCAGCCCAGACCCAAGCGGGGGTGAAGCGGGGGTGAGAAATAGACATGTCTCTCGATGGACAGAGGAGCAAGGCCAAGAGGCATGAACATGGAGAGGCGGGATTTCCTGGGGCCGCTGTGTTGATGATCGACCACAGCAGTTTACATCCTAGGCCTTTTCTTGTGTGTTGCCAAATTGTCCTCAGGGAGGCGGTCCCATTTATACTGCTGCCTTCCAGTGTCCTTTGGGGAGACTTATTGTCAGACAAAAAAGCATGCAGACAATATGTGATAGCAGAAGAGCTTTCTGTCCCTGAGTGGCCACAAGGCCACCCTTGGGTGGTGCCAGGAGCGGGACACGTGGTCGACGTTCACGCGAGGCAGTGAGGGGACGATCATTCCCTTTGAGCAGATCTGTGGTGAGCTCCATCTCTCTGCCCAACTGTCACTGCCCACGCCCCCTCACCTCTCCTCAGGGTCACCACCAAAGCCTCTGAAGTGTGCTCAGTCCTGCTCTGCCCCCACACCCAGTCCTTTAGCCATGTAGCATCCAGAATGATTTTTTTCAAAATGCAAAGCTCATCAGGCCTGGCCCAGGTTGAAGAACACTTCAAGGCTCCAAGCTGCTCTCTGGACAAAGCAGACTCCGTCCGTGGCTTCCAGGTCCCCCTGAGGTCCGACTGCCCCTCTGCTCCAGCCGCTTCTTCTGCTTACAATGCCCGATCGGCCACCTGGCAAGCTTCTGTGTCTTCTAGACATAGTTGCACGTGTTGTCATCGGGGCTTGGGGCTTTGCTCGAACCCCCAATTCCTCCTCCTTTCATTTTTAGTGGCTTTGAGATAGACCATGTATCACACGATTCACCCAGATATGAGCGGGTTCAGGGATTTCTAGCATATTCAGAGCTGTGTAGCCAACACCATGTTGTCCATAAGACAACATTCTCATTGCCCTGAACAGAAATCCTGTACCCCTTCTACATATTAGAAATATGTCCCCCTATCCCCCCAGCCCTAAGCACCCACTCATCTGCTTTCTGTCTCTGCTTCCACTTCTCTGCCCAACCTATTTTATCTCCATTCCTACTTCTGCTCCGGGCCTAAGCGTCACTTCCTGGGGAGGGTCCTTCCTGGACCTCACTGCCCCACCTGGGGTCTTGGTCAGCTTTCTCCACTTTATCCTTTCAAAGAACCGGGCTCCCTCTCTTCGGGTCTCTCAGGCATCTATCAACACCTGACGCTGCCATGTGGGCTCCATGAGGATAGGGCCAGTGTTGTTCACCTTTGAAACCCTAACCCAAGGCAGCAGCCACTGGAAGTCTGTGGATTGAGAAAATGAGTCCAGGAATGAACGTACAAAGGGCACATGACTCACTCAACGTCACAAGGTAGAGCCATGGAAGTCCTTTGTCCTCTATCCACTCGGCCCATATGGTGGCTCCGAGCCACGCGTGGCCACTGAGCACTTGCAGTTCCATAAGAGAGATTCAGTTGTTAATTTTATTACAGCTTAACTTATTTAGATCTAAATAACCATCAATGTTAGTAGAAGAAGTGGGGTGACAATGGCATCCCACCATACAGAGCTAAGTTTGCTGTCCTGGCATTAGAAGCTTCTTTCTCCCAGCAGGCCTTCTCCCTGCTCTCGGGGACGTGGCCTCCACCCGGCAGTCGGCCAGGGTCTGGGGCGGCCACAGATTGAGCCTCAGGTCCAGCTGGCTACAGATGCCACACTCCTGGGGCCCTGGGGTAAGACTATGGATCTCTGTCCCTGGAGGGGTTCCAGAATCAGGAAGGACCCAGTCCTCGCTCTGTGCTTGGTCCTGCTGTCACTCCGCTCCTACATGCACTTATGGCCATTTAAATTTAAATACATTAAAAGGAAATAAAATTAAAGATTCAATTTCTTGGAGCGCCTGGGTGGCTCAGACATTAAGCATCTGCCTTCGGCTCAGGTCATGATCTCGGAGTCCCACGATCGAGCCCTGCATCAGGCTCCCGCTCGGTGAGAAGTCTGCTTCTGCCTCTCTCACTCCTCTGCTTGTGTTCCCTCTCTGGCTGTGTTTCTCTCTGTCAAATCTATTTTTTAAAAAAATCTTTAAAAAAATTCAATTCCTTTTTTTTTTAAAGATTTTATTTATTGATTTGATACACAGAGACAGCATAAGTAGACAGAGAAACAGGTAGAGAGAGAGGAGGAAGCAGGCTCCCCGCTGAGCAGAGAGCCCGATATGGGCCTCGATCCCAGCACCCTGAGATCATGACCTGAGCCGAAGGCAGAGACTTTAACCCACTGAGCCACCCAGGCGCCCTAAAAAATTCAATTTCTCAGTCCCACTGGCCACACTTGGTGAGTGGCCACCATGTTGGACAGGGTGGATAGAGGACATTTCCATTGTCCTTCCATTGCATAAAGGTCAGTGGACAGCCCTGCCCCCCAGGACTCCCTGGCAGAGGTTTCTGCCTCTCTGCCTTCTTCAGGGGAGCCTGCCCTCCCTGCCCCAGCTCTCTACGCCTCACGACTTGCCTCACCACATCCTACACCAACACCCTGTGGGCAGAGGGAGCCCGGGACTTCCCCCACCCCGTCCCTGGGGAGCCCACCCACTCCCCAGCAGCTCAGCAACCCTTAGCATTCCCCTTCCCAGCCGAGGCTTGCAAGAGCGAGACCTTCCTTTCTCCTCTGTAGTCCACAGACACACCAGCCTCCAGGATGCAAAGCCCTCTGAAGAGGCGAGAGGAAAAAAATACTTCTTACTTTTTCTAATCCCTCATTCTGATGAGCCTATGGAAGACTTAAACTGCTCCTTTCTTCCCCAGACACTCCCTCTCCTGCTTCACGGGCCCAGCCATCTATTTCTGTTCTCCTCCACTCACAGAATCAGAGGGCTCAAAAACTGCAGCTGGAAAGGTCACCTAGAGCATCTAGTTTAACCTTTTCATTTTGTATAAGGGCAAGTGGGCCCAGAGAAGAAAAGACACTTGCTCGAAGATCACGCAGTGTCCCTCTTAACCTTCACTGAGAACTAAAGGACCCCAAGCCATGAGGGAAAAGCAGGAATACATTGCATTGAGCTCCTGCTATGCATTGGGAGCTTTATAAATCACACATCAACTTACGTAACACTTAACCACAGGGTTTCTTGGGACGCCTGGTGGTTCAGCTGGTTAAGCATCTGCTTTGGCTCAGGTCGTGATCCCAGGATTCTGGGCTGGAGCCCCGCATCAGGCTCCCCGCTAAGCTTCTCCCTTTGCCTGCTGCTCCCCCTGTTTGTAGTCTCTCCCCCACGCCCAGCCCTGACAAATAAAGAATAAATAAAATCTTAAACAAACACAACCATAGGATTTCTTGCCAACTTCAGATCAGACTCTGAGGCTCAGAGAGGTTAGGTGACTTGCCTAAGGCTACAGAGCAAGTCAAGGCCAGAGTTAGTCTGTTTGACTTCAGTGAAGACCTCAAGGAGTTGCTGAGCACAGAGGGTCTCCTGCTTATCTGTCCTGGAGGGAAAGCTCTGGGGAAGGGAGCCAGGTGTGTGTGATAAGAGGACCAAGGAGAGAGGGGGTCGGGGGTGTGGCACACAACAGATTATGCTGACCAGGGCTCATGGTCACTGCTTTGGGCATTGCCGACTGTAGGTTTTAAGATTCTAGTCTAGGAAGTTCTCACAAAGAGAAGAGCTTGTACGATCATCTTAAGAACTTTGTCTCAAGACTCACGCTTCCTGACTTCAGAGATGTTATGATGTGAGCACTGCAGACGTTCAAAGGACCAGAGCCTCACCCAGGATGTATGTAAGTTTACTTTCAACTACGAGGCAAGGAAGACTCGGCAAGATGAAGTTTTGGGTTGCAAGTTTCTGCGGGGGTGGGGGGTAGGGTGAGTCTAGTTCCCGTTTCTGAGGCAGATCTCGCCCCCTAGTGGAAAGGGGTGGGCTCAGGATTACTGCCGGCGGTTCACCCACTGGCCAGGAGACTGACCTCTTCTGCTCCCTTCCCGTTGCAGGAAATGTGCCTCTGAAAACAAAATCAGCCGGTGTGGTGAAATACATTCACAGGCTTGTTGGTGGTGTCAGACTGTTTTCTGTCGGGTAAGGGAGGCAGTCGGCTGTGTGTGGTACAGAGGGGGGACCCTGCGGGAGATTGACTTCAGGTTCGGAGACTCTGGGCTCAGCAGCAGAAGGCCTGCATCTCCTGCACCTCCTCCCAGGAAGCCTGTTAAAGTGATGTCCCGGTGGGGGGGCCCAGATCACAACATTAGTCTCGCAGTTGGGGTCCCAGCACCCGCTCTTGCACCAGCCCCCAGGGGATCCGGGGGAGGCTTCAGTCCAAGAGCCACGGTCCTGGAGACCTGCCTCCTCCCAGCTGTTTGAGCCCCTCCAGGGGGCCACTTCCTGTCCGTCCTCCCCGCAAGGACATTGTCCACCTTCCAAAGCCCAATGGTGGGCTACCTTCTTGAGGGGACTGCCCTCACCCTGTCCCAACCTCCCAGTCAGAATCACGTGGCATTTCCCATGTGACAGCCCCCTCTGCGGCATATGGCTCGGTGCTCGGTTGAGCAGAGGGTAGATGTTCAAAATATTCTTGCATTAAGCATCCTAAAGCATTTCACCTCTTCTCACGGAGGCTCATGGGTCATGGAGGGAGATGGAAACACATTGGCCCGGTAGCCAGGGCCGAGTGCGCCCCAACCCTGCCACTCTGAGGAGCCCGGGGCCCGTAAATGCCTCACTCTCTGGGGCTCAGCTTCCATTCTTACCAGATGTGGAAAATACACCTGATTTATGAAGGGCTACAAGGATTCACCAAGAAGGTGCGTGTCAGGTGCCTCATGGGTCAAAGGTGCTTATCAGGTGTCTTCCAACCAGAACAGTCACTCCAGTTCGCTTGTCCTCAGTTTCCCCCACTGTACAACAAGCAGGTAGAAATGACGTCAAAGGGCCCCTCTCGCTGACACCTCAAGGGCTTCTTCCTCTTGGCTTTCTGTTGCTGGTTCTGGGGGCGGGAGAGGCAGCCCTACCCTTCAGACCCTTACCCCATCTTTTGTGGGTTGCCTTCCACTCACCTCCCAGGCTTTTGGACCCCTTGCAGCTTTCCTAGTCACCTCAGGGAGGCATTTTTGGCACTGCCGTGTTGCATGTTTCTCCCACTCCTGCCAACCCCAGGATCACAAGTTTGCATATTCCATAGGACTAAGCTAGAACTGTTGCTTTGCTTAGAAGGTGGGCGGTCGTTCCTGTCTCAGAGCCTCCGAACAGCTTCTTCTCTCCTGCAGACTTGCTTTCCAGAAGTTTCTAGTTCTTATCTTCTCTGTCAACCTCCAGGACTGTGGAAATATGCCACGAGGCTGCTCTTTCTCTAGAGCCAGGAACATCATGCCCCCACATGGCTGCATGGTGGCTGGTGGCCCATCGAGGGGCTGTCCCATGCAGCAGCTCACGGTCCCGAGGGGGAGGTGGAGGCGCTGGTTGAGGCCCTTTTGATAGACAGGAAATGTTGATAGGGTAAGCGACAAGTCTTTTCTGACTTAGTACAATTAGTTTGGAGGCGAGGCAAAAAATCTTATTGTCTTCTTCCCCAAATACTGTGCTCCTCTGTTAAAGAAACCATTCCGTTTCATTCTTGAGGGAAAAAAAAAGTCTGGTTCTAAGGAAGAGGTATTGTATTCCCCCCATTTTGAATGGCAAAAAAACTATAAGCGCCCCTCAAAAGAATTCCTGGAAGTTATCTGCCAGACTTTTGAGTGATGGGAGTCCCAGTGGCTTTTATTTTCTTCTTTATGTTTTATTTTTCTTTGATAAGCCTGCATTATTAGAAATAACATTTCATGTTTTAAAAAATGAAAAATGAAATTATCATGCTTATTTGGAAAGAAACTATAGCTCCCTGGGGAAACAAATGAATCTCTCAAACCAGTGTTGAACATAAGAATGCAGGCACAGGAGAGTACGTGCTGTATGACGCTCTCTAGTCAATATTGAAACTAAATGGCCGAACTGATTAATGGTGAGAGTTGGGATAGTGTTTACTTTCAAGGGGTAGTGACCAGGAAGCGGTTGTCTGGGGTGTGGACGGTGCTCATTCTGTTTTTGATCTGGGAGCTGCTCATATGTGCGTGTTCACCTTATGGTAACCCACCAAGCTGCATCAGAGATGTTTAGTGACTTTATTTTATTTACTACAGTATCATTTATCTCACAGTGTACCTGGGTGCCTCAGTCAGTTAAGCATCTGCCTTCAGCTCAGATCATGATCCCAGGGACCTGGGATTGAGCCCCACATCGGGCTTCCTGTTTCTCTCTCTCCCTCTGCTGCTCCTCCTGCTTGTACTCTCTCCCTCTAATAAATAAATAAAATCTTTAAAAACTAGTATTTATCTGAATTCCTGAGTATTTTGATGCAATGTGTGTGCCTCACTGTCCTGACCCTTGCCCCAGCCCTGCAGGGATGGGAAAGATAATCAAGAAGGTGCTTTCCAACTATCCATCCCACTGGACCACACTGACCAACTTAGCAAAACCCTTTATATCAAGATTTGTCGGGAAAGTACAGAGGACTCCAGGGATTTTAAATACCATAAATATGTCACAGAGAACTGCTCATGGGGATGAAGGAAGAACTAAGAAGTCCAACAAGAGAATGGGGAAACCCAGAGACCAGCAGCAGAAGGAAGCCTGCACTGCCCCTCGGGCTCAAGGGACATAGACCCAGAAGCAGGGCCATTTGATGGCACTGGGACCATGGCAGGAGGCTACCAGGCAGAAGCCATGAAGGAGACACAGTCGTTGCTGAAAATGTCTGGCTTCTCCCAGTCTCTTGTCCTTCAAGCCCCTGCCACCCCTTCCCATGGGCTGGACCTGGCCAGAAGCCAGCTGGTGAGGGCGATGGGATAGGACTTACGGAAGAGAAGTAGGGGTGCACATGGGAATGAATGCACCTGTTCCTCTCCTCCAAACCCTCCACTGGGCTGCCTTCCCATCCTCCCACCAGCCTCTCTCCCTCCCAGGTTACCCTGTACCGGAGCATCAGTCTTCTGCTGGGAAGGATTTCCCTCAGCCCATGTCTGATTTTAAGGTGATTATTAGACTAAATTTACCCACATTGTTGTCTGCACAGTATCAAGGACACTCCACCACTTCTCCAAAGACACTGGATAACCCATTGTGGCGGTTACACACTTCAAGACTCCCCCTTATATAATCCTCCTCCCTTGAGTTTGGGTGGAACATGCGACTCACTTCTAGTGCTGAGAATATGGCTAAGGTGATGGGATGCCACTCCCAAGATTACCTTACATCATACAAGACTCTGTCTTAGCAGATTAGCATCAGAGAGACTCTCTTATAGGCCTTGAAGGATAACCAGTCTTGCTTCGAAATGTCTATAGAGAGACATGCCCAGCAAGGGACTGTGGGGGCCACTGGGGCCCGGGCAGCCTTCTCCCAACAGCCAGTAAGCAGCCAGGCCCTCAGTTATGCAGCTGCAAAAAAAAAAAAAAAAAAAAATCTGCCAACCTCATGAGCTTGGACATGGGTTCTCCCCAGTCCTGCCTTCAGATGAGAACACAGCCCTGTAGACTAGAGACTTGGGAGAACAGGGGACCCAGCAAAGCTACCTGAACTCCTAACCTGCAACAGATGTGAAATAATAAATGTGTGTTGTTCTAAGCCACTGAATTTATGGGACTTCGCTACACTGCTATAGAAAACGAATCCACAAAGTGGAAAGAAAGGCTCTCTAACTCACTTTCTCCAAACCACTGAGCTCCATTTAAAAAGGTAGATGGTCAGTATGTCTCTCTTCACCTTGTAATTGCTCCCTCCCCTTCCTGCCTCTTGTTCTGGCTGCACTGAAACCGCTGGGACAGAGGTCAGGTGTGTCCTGGGCAGCAGGTAGAGATGCATCATGAAAAGTGCTCCCAGTTGGAGAATGTTGTCACTGCTGATGCTCCCATCACAGTGCTCCAGCGCAGGCAACAAGTTAGCGCTGGCCTTGGGGTGCTCTGAGGTCAAGGATGGCGAATGGACACAGGTCTGGTATTTTCCATCCACAAATGATACAAATATGTTACTCCGGTTTGATTGTCTCTCCAGAACTCCTGTGTTGAGTCTTAACCCCCAAAGCTGGTGATCTTAAGAGGTGGGGCCTTTGGTAAGTGATTAGGTCACAAAGGCACCACTCTGACCCTTACAAAGTGGCTTCCGAGAGCCCCCTTGTCCCTTCCACCCAGCGAAGACCCAGCGAGAAGATGGCTATCTCTGAACCAGGAAGTCTGTCTTCTCCACACCCTACCCTGAATAGGCCAGCATCTTGACCTTGGCCCAACCTCCAGAGTTGAGAGCAATAAATGACTATTGTTTTTAAGCCCCCACCTGTGGTACTGTGTGACAGCATCCCGACTGAGGCAGTGAGCAAAATTTCCACTAAGACCATGGCCAACTAGGAAAGTCAGCTGAAGGCTTGAGCAGTCCCTTCAATGTCATTTTATTTTCTTTTATGGTGGAAGAAAGAAAAATCCCATAGATTCTTCTGGAAATTGTCAAGACATTGGGAAGATGAATGAAAAGCTTGCATAGATTGGAATGCCCACTGTTTGGACTTTCAGGGCCTAAAAGATGAAACAAAACAAAGCAAATGGGGCTTTCAGGATAAACACAATTGTCGTCTTTGAGGAGGGGAGAGGGAGAGAGACGACTTCACAGTTGTGTGAGGCAGTCATTCCCAACTCTGGCTGCACATTAGAACTACCTAGGGAAGGTCTTTAAAAAAAACTCTAAAATATTTAAGTATAACATAAATACAATAAAGTACATACTTCTTAAGGGTCTGGCTTGGTGAACTTTCACGAGTGAGTCCTCCTGGGTAGCCATAATAAAGAACATTTCAGGCACCTCAGAAATCCTCTTCATATTCTCTCCTGGACAATATCCTGGCCACCTTGCTTCCACCTCCATGAGGGAAATTGCTATTCTGGTTTTTGACATCACAGAATATGGCTTGGGAAGCTTTGAACAACACCCGTGCCTGGGCCCCATTGCGGAATATGTGGTCTCAGGAGCTGGGAGGCGGGGCCTGCAAACCATGCAAAGGTCCAAGTGTTCTGATGTGCAGTCAGGACTGGCAACGACTCCCTGGCTTAAAGCTGAGCCCCATTCCCTACATGGCAGGAGGCCCCTAGACACCCTAGAATTCCCAGGTTCCTTCTAGGACTGTAGCCAGGCTCTCTGGAAATCTTTGGATTTCACCCGTCGGGAGCCAGGCCAGGTAGGGAACCCACCCGAATGCTGGCATGGCTACTGCGGCAGGTGGGCCGGGCCGTGGACCTCGGTGCACATCCCAGGCCACATGCAGGCAATGGTGGAGGTGGCGGGCACAGATACACTCCACCCGGTCTCCATTTATAAAATGGATCTGGCGTTACAGCGAGAGATTTCAATGTCCCTCAGCTTTTCATTCAAGGTCTCTCTCTGGCGTGGTGTGGAGCTGATTACCTTTTAGAAAGTGAGCAAGCGTCCCCTGGAGATCTCTAGAGACGTAAAGCCAGGGATCCCCAACAAGGGGTGGAAGACAGAAAGAGCACAAAGGACATTAAGGAGAAAAGTCAAAGACACTCACATGGCTTTTGCAGGACGGCTTGACGAAGCCAAACTTCTGGGTGATCTGGTTAGTCCTGAACTCCTGCCACTTGCCGTCCACCAGGGTCTGGGCTCTGATCTCGTACTTCACCAGTCGCTCTGCTCTCAGGCTAACGAGGCCGTGCTCACAGAGCAAGGATGGGAACCCCAAGTCAGTGTGCTTTACTCTCTGCAAAGAGGGTGAGTCACCTTAGGTGGAACTGAAAGTGGGGTGGCCCAGAGTTAGCGACCTCTGATTCATTGGCTCTCCTATATAATGTGTACACAGAGTAAGAGGGCACTCCCCCAGGGTCCCATGTCCTGACAACTGCTGCCGCAGAGTCAGCGGGTAGAAGAGCCCTCACCTGCAAAACCATCAGTGCACAGACTGGGGTTTGGTGAACCCGGAAAAATGCCTTTAAGTCAAAATCGGAAGGTCCTCGCGATTGCGTGGCCCAAATTGAAAAACCAACATAGTCTTCACATGAGCATTTCAACGGCTGTTGAATTCATACAGAATTCATCTCTTCCATCCAGTAAAATCCATTATGTAGGGAAGTGCCTGAGTCACTAAAGACCAAGAACTGACGCAAGGAAGAGATGTGACTCACTCCAGGGCATGCGATGAGGGGGTGGCAAAGCTGGGGCTAAAGACTCCCCTTTCTTCATTCATGTATTTATCCATTTATCCACGCGCGATACAAACATATCTCTCCTGCATGCCAGGACTATGATTAGTGGTGATAAGAAAAAGAGGAATGAGATATGGTTTCTCCAAGAGCTTGACATCTTAGACATTATAAAGCAAACCCTAAGTGGAACACGGCAGTCCCTGGTCATAGTTGTCATGGTCAATGTCATCTCGTCATCATAGAGTGCTTTATGTGTCCGGCCCTGTTCCATGGCCTTTGCACAGATTAACACATTAATACTACCCACAGCCAAGTGAGGTGGGTCCTGTTACCTTCTCCATCTTAAAGCTCAGGACACTGGACACAGGGAGGGACATCGGCTTGCCAAGGCCACACAGTTCTCCACACAGTCTGACTTTGACTCTCTGCTCTTCACCACAGGGCTCTTCCAAAGTCTAGCAGGAGCACTGAGGCAAAGCCCATCTGCCTACCTGACTTTGTCAGCGTCCTGTTCACCACCCCGCTCTGCCTCTCTCAAGACCATTCCCTCTCCCCTCGTGGGCACTACGTGTTACCTCCACTGAAGAGGGGTCATCGGTAAAGGATCACCCACCATGTATGAACTGATGATGAACTGAGCCCCAAATGTGGAGTCAGAATGTAGAATTTAACCCCAGCTTTGTCAGTAGAGGCCATAAGAACATGAAGACTTTCAACTTGTGAATCTTCATCTGTTAAACAGGCTAACAATAGCAAGCTCCCAAGGTTGGACAGATCAAATGATATCACATCACAGGAGCATAATTACAACATGTCTACAACATAGTTTACATGTTCCATGTTCCATGTTCATTATTAACGAATGATCGATTATTATTGATTTCATATGAATTGACTCTGTATCTAAAAGACTGTTTCAGAGACACACCTTTCCTGGGCTCTGTTCTTCTTACCTGCATGTAGAAACTATAAGAGGTAGTATCATGTTTGATTCCCTTTATCTCAAAGAAGAATCCATACACGGCAATCATTTCTGAATGAATTGTATACTCCTAAATTGAGAAGGATAAACAACAAAACGACAGGGAAAAAAAAATCCTCAGTATTCAACAACCTGAGGGCACAGCAAAATTCTAGTTAAAACAAAAGTGACTAATTTGACAGCTTATTTAAAACACAGCTGCAATCTTAGCCTAGGAAGATCCAAATTGTAGGGACTTCACCAAATGCCCCAGGTTAGACTCACTGACATGTTAACTGCTCTGTGCATCCTCTAGTGGGGAGAAGAATGACTTGGGCAAGTTCTTACATGCCTGGGGGCTTTCAGACCTACAGAACAAAGCACTTGCTTCAGTTTAATGGGCCTAAAAGACACTCCGTACCCATGGTATTGTGAGGTGCCCTGACCCCTGGGGTCAGCAGTCTGTACACTTAGGCAGGTCTCTGCAAGCAAGGGGGGAGACCCAGCTCATCTGACCCAGAGGGGAGTCTCTGATGATAGATTCAGAGCCCCAAATTCCTGAAACACAAATTCTTTTGAGATCACCACTGAGGTGGCTTTAAAAAGTTGGAGAGCAACGATTTCTTGGAGAACTGTGCCTATCCCAGGGAACCCGAGATAGAAGGCAGCCCCTGGCCTCGCATACTCCCTTAGGGACTGAGCCTCCAGATGCAGCCAAGATCCCTGACACCCTGCTGCCTGGATTTTGGGGACCCATCAAAATACCTAACCAGAATAGTTTCCACCTTGTAACCGTAAACACAGGCTTGGAGTGGAATCTCTCATCAAGCAGTTGGCAAGTCTTAATGTTTGTGAGGAAGAGAATGACCAATTCATCCCAGTTTGCCCAAGCCTTTCCTGTTTTTAGAAGAGAAAGCCCTGCATCCCAGGAAAACTCCTGCATCCCTAGAAAACGAGGACAGTTGGTCCCCCTCAAGGAGAAATTCTGGATGTGCACACCATGTCAATGAATGGCCTATCCCAGGCCCCTGTCTTGTGAATTTCATTTCCTAGGGTGCGGTGAACATGCAGGAGACACCACAATTTCCTTTTCTGTTCTATCCGTGCTAAAGGAGGTAAGAAGCGATTATATAAAAGTCCTTAACCAAGTATGAAAGGGGACGGTCCTTCCCCTTGCTTGGGCCCAGTGGTCTATACCTGGTTAAAGAGGAGTCCGAATCTCATAGCCTGCGTCGCCAGATCTTTCACATGGGCCATGTCACCCCCACTCTCCAGCTGAAAGAGAAGCGTACAAGTTCACCTGGACACCAGCATCTCTCACCATCTGCACGTCAGTTCACTGACCCCACAGCTCTGACCATGTCTGAAAAGAGTTCTGTCTCTGGACCCCATACTCAGCCACTAATTCAGACTGCAGCATTTGTTGAAGCCTACTGTGCCAAGTAGTGTCTCAAGGCTTTGAGAAGTTGCAAAGATGAGAATGAGAAACCTGCCTAAGCAGTCTCCTCCGGGAATATGTGCACATAAATAGCTTGATCACGATGCAGAGAGTGATGAGGGCCATAAAGTCACAAGCATGACCGTGCATGGCAGGAACGAGGTGAGCTGGGTCAGAAGAACAGAAAGGGTGTGTGTGGGGGGGGCATTTCGTGAGGTGTCCAGCCCCAAGGATGGTCTCCCGCCTCAACTCTGCTGGTAGAGCATAGATCTGAGTTATGTCCAGAGACGCTCAGTTCCATGGAGTCATTATCTGCCGTGCTCGGGCACGGGCATTGTGGTTTGCACATTACAATAGGTACTTGTTGGGCTGAACTGAATTTTAACCAGTGACTCATAAATCCTCAGAACTCAAACACTGCCCTGCTTCATCTCTAAAAATGCATGATTGGGAGCACAAGAGGCACAACAGTTGGCTTAGACGATTCACAAAGGGGGAAAAACCACATGGAAAAAATATTCATATTTACCAGTAATAAAAGAAATGCATATTGAAAAGTGAAATTTCTTTGTTCACTTCTCAGTTAACAAAGTGATCCAAAATAAAAATGCCCCAAATTGCTGAGCATGTACGAAGGGAAGCAAGCTCGTTCATTCCTGGGGAATGGTAATTTGGTCCTAAATTTTGAATCTGTATCAAGAAAAAAAATGAATGTTCCTTTTGGGGCCAATAGTTTTATATTCTTTTTTTTAAAAAAAAATATTTTATTTATTTATTTGACTGAGAGAGAGGTCACAAGTAAGCAGAGAGGCAGGCAGAGAGAGAGGAAGAAGCAGGCTCCCTGCCAAGCAGAGAGCCCGACGCGGGCCTCGATCCCAGGACCCTGAGATCATGACCTGAGGCAAAGACAGAGGCTTTAACTCACTGAGCCACCTAGGCACCCCTAATATTTTATGTTCTTAAGATCTCCTATAAGAAAATCATTCTGCGGTGCTGGGTGGCTCAGTTGTTCAGCGCCTGCCTTCGGCTCAGGTCCTGATCCCAGGACCCTGGAATCGAGTCCCACATCGGGCTCCATGCTCAGCAGGAAGCCTGCTTCTCCGTCTCCCACTCCCCCTGCCTGTGTTCCCCTCTCTTGCTGTGTCTCTGTTAAATAAATAAATACAATCTTTTATAATAATAATTTTAAAAAGAAAATAATTCTAAGTAGAGTAAAAGAAACTATCATGTCCAAATATGTTTCTCATACAGTCATTTATAGGAGTTAACAATTAGGAACACCTCAAATTTTCTATATTAAAGGAAACGCAAAGTTGCATTGTTTATAGCATGTGTTCTTGGTGGAAGAGTTTACAGCCAAGAAACACAATGAGATTTTAGTGGGGGTTGTCTCTGGGTGATGGGTCTGAGGGTATGTCTTTTCTTTCTTTCATTCAATTCCTTTGTTTTAAAATTTTCCAGTAACGGGGCGCCTGGGTGGCTCAGTTGGTTGGGCGACTGCCTTCGGCTCAGGTCATGATCCCGGAGACCCGGGATCGAGTCCCACATCGGGCTCCCTGCTCGGCGGGAAGCCTGCTCCTCCCTCTCTCCCTCCCTCTGCTTGTGTTCCCTCTCTGGCTATGTTTCTCTCTGTGAAATAAATAAAATCTTTAAAAAAAAAAAAAATTTCCAGTAACAAGCACATGTTACATGTGTGTTCTGGAGGCTTGGTCCAGAGGGCGGTGGAGCCAGTCCTCCCAGACCCCGTCTCATGCCCTGGGTCAACAGTGTGATGCACAGGGCACCTGGGGTCCTAGCCTGGGCCCTCCTCCCGCTGCAGCCCTCCTCCCCTTCTGGCCCTCCAGGCTTGGCTTTCCCCACTGCCCCCGAGGAGCCAGAAACACCCCAACCTCAACAGCCCAGAGGTTTCAGATGCAAAGCACATCTCCAAAAAAAGCCAAGTCAAGAAAAGCGATAAATTTCAATAATTGTTTCCTCGCTGAGCTGGAAACTCACTGCGTGGTAATGGTTAGCTGTAACCCGGATCAGCCAGGACTCCGGGAAGAAATTAATGTGCCTTAACTCCTCCAGATTTTTGCCTTGGAAGAAACACAAAGAGAACATTTTTATAGATGTATTCATCACAGACTGGCAGAAGGCTAATTTACAGAGTGAAAAAGGAGGAAGTTGAGGGTTGAGGATTGGAGGGTCTAGCCAGGGCCCCAGGGATCGTAAGGTGCATGGATCCCAAATGGGGTGGCACCAAGCACTTTCCCCCAAAGTGTTTACAGCCCCCTGGCCGAAATCCTGCCCAAGAAGGGTGGGTTGGGGTCTGATCGTTGGTGTCTTTGGGGTGTCTAGAAGCAACTTGGACAAAACTACCTGGGGTCTATCAACTATCCCTGAGTTTTAGAGCTACCCTTGATATCTGCATAAAGTCCTTTCATTTGCAAAGTCTCCCTGGGGGCCACATGGGCCCCTCAGTACATTCCCCAGTAGCTTCCTCCTCTTTCCAAGTCAGAGAGGCCTCTGCCAGGCCCGGCACACGAGGCTGAGAAAGCCAGGTGTGGAGCACAGACCCACAGGGCTCTCCCCAACAGCCAAGTACTTGACCCGGAGGCCACGCTACTCTGAGGTGGGCACGTGGCTAGACGGCATCCACGTCATGTCCTCAGGCCAGCCCTCGGCAGCCGCGTGTGCTTTCATAGCCCCTCAGGCCCCTCATCCGCTGTCATGTTTCACACTATCCCCCACTCTACAGATAAGGACACTGAGACCAGACAAGTACGTGACTTTCCCAAAGTCATACAACTTAGAAGAGACGATGCCATTGCTCAGCCCATTCCTTTAAAAATGCCTACTGGATCCTTCGCAGGAGTTGCTGAGGGGTGGGGCAGGTTCCCATCAGCCTTCCTGGGAGGCACTGGCTGGGGCAGGCTTACCTTTGAGGATGGCGTGCAGACGCAGGCAAAGGAAGAGTGGCACCAAGTTATGTCCTGTGTCCTGATCCAGGAAGGAATGCTTCTTGGGGAAGCTTAGCAGAGGTGCAAAGAGGAACAAGAGACTGTCATCAGACTGCTTGCGGGAATTGGTGAAGGGGAATGCAAGTCACGTCAAAGAGACTTGGGGCTCGGTTCTCTGGGATGGGTGAGGGGCATGGAAGCCGAGGACAGCTGAAGGCTGACCCCAGAGGCTGTAACAAGACACTGGTTCTGGTCCCCTTGCTGTCCACCACCGGGCCGCGCCCGGGGCAGGTGCGCAGAGCATACGCAGGAAGTGACTGACGGCAACCAGTTACTTTATGGAGGACTTCGAGATACATTTTCTCACTTGAGTCTCACAAGCTTCTTGTGGGCCAGAGAGGGCAGGTGTCATCGGTTTCATTTTACAGACAAAAAACAAAGGCTCAGTAGAGGACTTGGACCTGGGACTTTGGATTCCTCCTCTAGACAGGCTGCCCTTCCAATAATGGCCCATGTAGGCCCTTCCAAAGCGCTTTCTGGGGGCGCCTGGGTGGCTCAGCCATTAAGCATCTGCCTTCAGCTCAGGTCATGATCCCAGGATTCATGGGATCCCTGGGATTGAGCCCCACATGGGATCCCTGGCTCAACAAGAAGCCTGCTTCTCCCTCTCCCACTCCCCCTGCTTGTGTTCCTTCTCTCACTCTGTCTTTCTCAGTCAAATAAATAAATTAGTTAATTAAATTTTAAAAATGTGCTTCCTGGTAGGATTAAAAAGAAGGAACATGGGTAACGAGTTCTAGTAGCTGTTTCCCAATCAAACATTCAGCGGTTACTGCCCATGTTAAACTCCAGTTAATTTCCACACGTGGCCGAGGTCAGGCCTGGGTTGAGATCAGATTCCCTCTGCGAACACGCATATGTGTAGACACACACCCACCACCCTTGTTTTGAAACAACTTGTTTCCTGAAAGGGTCACTTTTCACCAATGGGAACTATGGGGGTAATTTTTCCAAGTCCCTTTGGAAATGCAAAGTCATTCCCTCAAGGCAAATCCGTATGAGACCAGCCAAGGGCTCTTGTAGATTATTTTTCCATGAATCAAGAGTGATGTCCAAATCACACCCTGTCTCAGCCAGACTGAACGCACCATTGGCCCCGTGTCCCGCCTCTGCTGGGGTTGCCCGCCAGCCCGCTGAGGACCATTTGCTTTCAGATGGGAATTCTTGGGGCTCTCTGTTGAGTGGTCCCAGGAGAGACTGTAGGGATGCTGAGGTGTTGTGGGGGGAGGGAGGGGCACGACACCAAATGAATTGATTCGACCCACTGATTATTACTTAGAAGCCCCTGGGGGCCAGTCTCTGGGAGTGGACAGATCCGACATATGTCAAGGAAGGCTGATACTCTCAGGAATGCAGTGCTGTTGATCTCAGAACCTGCCCTCCATTACCCAGGGCGGGGGAGCTGGGCTAGTGCGGGCTATGCCAGGGCCCTAAGAACCCGGGATCTTGGCTAGACAAATAACACTCGCTTGCCTCCTTCCCAGCCTCTCTCTCATCGTTTAACCAGGAATGAGCTAAGTGCCATCACGTGGGAGCAGGTGTCAGGAGGGAAGCAGGGGCTGAGGGGGAGCTACGCCAGCTCGGCATAGCTCCCCCTCAGCCCCCGCCAAGCAAAGTGATCTGGGGAATTAGCCTCCACGCTTGGCCAGGGCTCACACAGCCCGGCACTGCCCTGAGAGGTGAGCACCCGCCGGACCCGTGGGTTAAACACAGCTTCAGCCCAGAAGGGAAAGGACAGTAAGAGGACAGCATTCCTGTGACTCGGAAGCCCCTGCTCACCAACGCTGCAGCTTTGTGGGAAGGCTGCGGGGAGAGGAAGCTGAGGCCCAAGTCTCGCTGGGAGAGGAGCTCAGGCCTGCTAGCCCATCAGCCAGGAGCTCTCTGGGCAGACCGCCTCTGTCCTCGGATTCGGGGAAGAGCTCTGCTGGGATACGTGATTGGGATTTGAGATCCCTTTGGGTCACAGGGATGCGGCGCTGGCGGCGGCTGACCGGTGAGGTCATGAATCTGCTCATCATTGTCCAGTCACGCTTCGGCGAGCTTAGCCCTCGAGTCAGACAGACCGGACACTAGTCCCGGGCCGGCTGGCCATCGGTCACGTGACGGAGTCTCCCTGAGCTCTAATCTCCTTCTCTGTCCCATGGGGACAACAGCCACCTGTGCCTCCGTGGGGAGCTGGGAAGAGTAAAGGCGATGGTGCTGGCACAGTACACCAGCGAGGACTCCCCACCCCGTGATCACCACCACTGTGCTCTCGTTCCTGGGAAAGGGACCCAGACTCAAGCTGGCCTTCACGATTGCTGCTACCCTCTAAATGGCTCAGGCTAGGTGTCGCCTCCGAGAAAGAAAGTGGTGGCCTCCACTGCTGATCTCCCAAAATGTGACAGCACAAGCAGCAGAGGGCTGTGGTCCAACACCTTGAAGCCGCCAGTAGAGCCCCGCCCGTGGAGCCTGGGAAGGTCCACTGTCGCAGAGCCAGGACTCTCCCCAGGCCTCCCGTGTGCCCGGTGTGCTTCCCCCTTCACCTGGCTCCTCTCAACTGTCTGGAGGCAGCAGTGATGACTGTCTCAGGCTCAACATTCACCCCCCTGCACACAAAGAGAGAGGAAGCTGATGCCAGGTTGGGGGCCCCTTTGCATGTTTCTGCTGGTGGGACCGAGCGCTGGCATGGCTTCCCCTGGCGCTCGGTGCTGTCTGTGTCAAGATCTCTCTGGTTTAGCAGTGACTTTTCTGGGGCAGACTTCAGGCCATGATGTCTGCCTCCTCAAGTTCTTCAAGAAACCCTTGGGTCACGACCCCTTCGGGGAGGACCGTTCATAGGCCTTGAGACTGAACGACACACCCAGGTTGGCTCTGGGTCCTGCTTTCAAGGGCCCAGGGACAAATCCCCCACAGACTTCCTGAAAGGCAGCGCCCGGGACAAGTGTCCCTCTGACTGGCACAGGTTGTCATTTTAGAGCTGCTCTTCGCCACAGCCTTCTCACTGCCCCCATCCTGTCATATGTCGGTCATTTGCCCCTCCTGTGGGTGTCTGACTCAGGGCCCCAGGGCCCCAGGACTTCAGATGGGAGCCTTAAAATATACACTGCAGAATTCTGATACATGATTCTCCACGGACGAGCCTTGAGGACTTTATGCTAAGAGAAGCAGCCCAACACAAAAGAACCAATACTATGCCATCCCACATACACAACGTCCCTACGGTACAGGGACTCACAGAGACAGAAGCAGAACGGGGGGTTCCCCGGGGCAGGGGGATAGCTAACCAATAACTGTTGAGTGGATACGGAGCTTCCATCTGGAAAGATAAACATGTTCTGGAGATGGAAGGAGGTGATGGTCGCACCCAGGGTGAACGTATTTATTTACTGCCACTGAACTGAACACGTAACAATGGTTAAAACGGTCAATTTTATGTTCTGCATATTTTACCATCATAAAAAGAATGAGGATTAAAACATCATCTCATCTCTGTGAGCAATACATGAACTAATAGTTTACATTTTAAGGTGAAGTTTGCAAAAAAAAAGGTTGCACGTTTTCGGGCAATAACTCACGATGAGAAAGGAACACGGCTTTTTTCAAAACGTAACTCCATGTAGACCTGGCCACCTTCGGCCAGCCGGGAGCCGGGCCCTGGTCCTCTTGGCTCTCAACCCCACAGCCCCGTACAGGAAAATCATTCTGATTGCTGCCACCACCACCATCACCTACTAGACCTCCCTGCCCTTCAGAACCTCCCCCCAGGGGCCTGTTCTTTGAGTCACAATGAACTTGCATCTGTCCTGATAGGCTAATGTCCATGCAATGAGGTCAGGTCCTCGCCCAAAGTCCTCCAGCTGGTTCATAGCAGGGGCGGGACCAGACCCACGGCTGCCATCTGCTAACATACATCTTATTTACTGACTGTATTGTCTGTGTGCTTCTGGGGCGGAATGCCACAAAGATGGGGCTTGGCATCTTTTTGGCTTGCTCCCCTCCGCTCGGCACCTCCTGCAAGGCCTGGCGCTCAGTGGGCTTGCACTATGTTGAGTGAATGAATCGGATGAGGAGCTGGTTCCACCAACCTGGCAGCCTCTATCCCACCATCCCCTCCTCCGCTCGTCCACAGCGTCTCTTCTAGGAGTGCCAGCTGTCCCCGTCCCCTGCACACGTAGTGCACACACACATGCACATGCGCACAGACAGGGCTATGACAAGCTGATTGTCCTGGGCTTTCAGGGCCCCGCCTGCTGTCGCTGGCTGCGTATTTGCCAGGCCAAGCCCCCCATGCAATGTCATCTTGACAACGAAGTCGATCCTGACCTTTGCCCAAAGGCAGAAGTGGGTCTAGAAATTCCACGTAATGGTCATCTTCTCTGCCCTTCGTAAGGACTCCTGCATCAGATGCTTCACACCCCTTAGACTCTTGCCACGTCTCTATTCTTATAGAGACTGGAGCTACCCAGTTTGGAGGGAAAGACAAGAAAACACTGGAGGGACATGAAAACTTAGCAAGACATAGGGATCGATAATATTTAGGAACTTTGAAAACAAGCCTCAGCTTCCAGAAAGCCAGACTCTAGGGGAACAGGGGCAGTGTGGTCAGAGCGAGAGAAAAAATAAAAAAGGTAAGAAACACCAGAGTCCAGTGATGAGAAACCCTGTTGCCCCCAAATATATCCACCTCCCTGCACAGGGCTTGGTTATCTGAGACAGAATCATTTAATGGCTCTCATGTCCATTTCAGTCTGAATGTTCTGGTTAAGAGATTAGAGTTGTCACATCAGGAGTGCCCAGCTTCCTGTGACTCTATGGCCACATCTGCAAACGCCACTCATTAATCACAAGAGGCACATGGCTTCTGGCTGCCCTGTCACATAGCAATGCAAAGCGTGTCCTTGGAGACATCGGTGGGCGCGGGTGTCAGGGAGGTTGGGTGGCTCTCCTCCAAGGCTCCCTCACAGGGCATGGGGGCAGCGTAATGTTGGGTTTGTCAGGCTAGTGCCCACTCACACGGTCAGCATGTGCTCTTGATCTCTCTGCAAAGAGAAGCTCGGGAGGAATCTGTGTAGTGAGCAGGTGATATCTGGGAGGACTTCCTGGAAGAGTCCTTGGGTCAGACTGGGATAGGGACAAGACTCAGCTGCAGAGCTCACAGAAATCGAGGAGTTGGGATCATGTGGACGTTGGCTTTGCTGGCAGCTGTCAGTGACCTCCTCCTGGAGAGGGTTGTAAGTCCATGGCAGGGACCCATCCTTGTGTCAGAGAGTGACACATTTAGTGATCAATCAATCGGTTAAGGCTTAGAATTACAGGTCTATTCGTGACTTTTCTTCAACCCAGAGAACCTCAAAACAAAAGAAGGTCAGGGAAACCCAGGTCAGCCTCTACTCCACCACCGCGTTACTGACCGATGCCGAGCCTGCCCCTTGCCTCCCGCGGCCATCTGTCCCTGAACCGAGTTAACAGATACCCCATTGAGTGAAAGGGAAGGCAGACATTAAAAAGTAGGTACTGTAAGATTCTATTTATACAAAGTTCAAAAGTAGTCAAGACATCTTGAAAGGAAAGGAAGCCAGGATGTTGTTTGTCTTTTTCTGGGAAAGGTGAGGATGGAGATAAGACGCTCCAGGTGGCTGGCCAAGGCTGTCTGGGGGGCCAGGTGCTGCGCACACAGGTGTGTGTGCTTTGTGGAAATCCACTTTGGGTTCGTGCACTTTTCAGTATGTATTTTATACTTTGATTAATAAATGTGCTTTTAAAAAAGTGCAAACTTTGCCTATCTCTGGCTTTCCTCCAACTGAGGAGACTTTCCAGCTCTCCTGGACGTCTCAGACTGCTAACTGGAAAGAAATGATGACTTTTCCTCTGTGTCAGAGGCAACAGCTTTGCTTACATTTTTTGTTTTCCTACAAGGAAATGTTAAATTTAATTCTGGCCAGTCTATTTGTTTTTCTAAATTAACCGTTGCCAGAAAACAGACTGCGGGTACTGAGGAGTGTGTGTGTGTGTGTGCATGCACGCACGCACGCACATGAGGGTTCCCTTCCTCTAATATTATACTTAGCAATGAAAATAAGTTGGAAGATGTTTGTACAGATCTAGCTAGGCAGAGAAACTTCCCCTTTCGCTTTTCATCGATGGCCCTGACATAGGGTGCGTGTTCAATAACTCTGTGTTGAATGAATAAGACATTGAAAAAAAAAATCAATGGATAAAAGAAAATAAGAGAATAAGAAAGGCTTGGGCCTGTGTCTTTATTTGCAGGCACTATTCAAATACCTTCCCTTGTGGCTCGTTTTCTGGACTTTGCTAAGACAGATTAGGAAAGGGGCATCTGGTCTGTTTTACACAATCACTGTTCCAAGCCCTCCCAATTTGGACGCTGGGCTAGCTAAGACCACACCCCGGGCTACAGTGTGGCCTTGTCCCCAGGGCTCACAGGACAGCCCCCCAGCTCAGATTCAGGCGGCCTGTCCCACCTGCCACACATTATCAAAGTACAGTCCCTTTGGGGAAGTCCCCCTCTGGCGATGGCCTCAAAATGTCCACTCTGAGCATTGGAAGATCCCTTAATAAATCACTGTCATTTACATTATATCACAATAGCTGCAACTTTAAAAACTGGGCCAAAGAGTCAAATTCCTTGATTCTCATTCCTAAGCCTACACATTGTCTCCCAGAGGCTGCCGCTTCTCTGCCCCATCTTTTAATGCCTTGTGGCATGCCCCTGCTGGCGGCCACAGAAACCTGACTGACTGTCCCCCTCGGCCACATTGAGGTGTGCCGGTGAGCCGGCTCTGGCCCAGGTCTATGAGCAGAGATGCCTCCTCACAGCCCGAGCCTTCAGGCCACCAGTGCTGCTGGCCCAGCAGCCCCGGCCCAGCCCTGGTGCGGGCCAGCCCTGGGGATCCTCAGGACAGGGTGCCCGACACAGAGCAAGGGAGCCACCTCCGCCCACTGCCACATCTGGGGCAGCTAACCCCCCCCCCCAAGATGTAATTTCTCCCTGAGCCTAGAGAAAGCCTTGGATCCCTTCTTTGTCTAGAGCACCAAATGGGCACCCGCCATCAGTCCCTGAGCCCCGTTACTTCTAATTTCTACAGACAAGGCATTTCCTGAATTCTGCTTCAGCATGTGAAGATCCACTTCTAGGAGGGGAACCAAGCTACACAAACACAACTGATGGGAACTCATCACTCAGTAAGCCCTTCTGTGTACAGCACAGTGCCAGGAACCTAGGCGTCAGGTCAAGGCCCACACACCCTTCCCTCAAGCTGCTGCTGGTGTTCCTGGGGGTCAGGACATAATACACACCGTGTGGTGGTAAAGGTACTGGTCACAGAGGGTCTCCAGGGAGGGCCTGCCACAGACAGACGGGCGGGAGCCCGCGGAGCAGGCTGGGGTCAGGGAAGCAGGAGCTGCACGTGCTGATAACCGAGATAAAGGAGTCCGTGGCCTCTGGGGACATGCATCTGGGAGGCGGAGGCCATTGGTGAGGGACCACCTTAGTGGTGCCTCTGTTCTGGGCAGAAGAACTGGGATGGGAGGAGAACCACCTTTAATCCTAAAGGGGCACATGATCCTCAAGGTTGGGGGTGGGCCCGGGCAACTATAGCAGAAGGGCGCTGAGGCCCAGATGGCCTGTCTCGTCTCCCTGGGGGCATGCAGCTTGCTGGAGGGGAGCCGCAGGGAAGGCAGGCCCATGGGGCTCTGGGAGTCCCTGCCACACTGCAGTCGGGAACATGGGGCCGGGTTGGAGGTATGGACACCAATCGGAAACTCACAAATGGTTTCTAACCAGGAGCAAGGTGGCCTTAGGGGCTTGGGAAATGCCACAGAGGGAAGGTGTGGGCTCAAAATGGAACCCAGTGTAGATGTGTGAGAAATGGAAAGGCTAATGATGGTGGGGAAGAGACTTGGGACCCCAGCTCAGGAAAACCGAGGACACCCCACTCTCAGCAAAGGGGGCTACACACCTGAGAGCCTCATCCCACTGTTTCTCCCACATTAAAAACAGTTTCCACATCTCAGCTCATTTCCTACCTCCCGGTTCTAAGACATTTCCAGGATGAATGCTAACTTGGAGCCAAATAGCAAGTTTTCCTGGTTTGTGTGACTCATAGGAAAAAGTGTCTCTTGGGCTATTAAAAGAGTGGGGGGCGGGGGGTTAAGCATTTGTGTTCAAAGCAAATTATATAGAAACTAGGCAAAGTGCATGGCATTCTGGCACTGACTACTGCTTTCCCCAAATAAGAGGCAGGAGAAAGGAGCCCTGGAGTTAACGTGGTGCACAGATGTTCCAGAAAAGGATTAAATGTTTCAGAACAATGCAAATGAAAAACTTGGCTTAAACAGGTCAGTCTACTGATGAATATGTGAGAGATGTGTTTATCTGCGAAACTCACACGTGCACGAGGACCGAAGCCTCCTGGCTTCCTTGAATACCCCCTTTCTGCCGAGGTGGGGGGAGGGCGCCTCAACCTGACAACGGAGGTGATGCCATCAGTGACTTCCCCCACGCAGACCCTCGGAGGACAGCCTGGGACTGTCCTTGGTGACACGGCCACCGCACTCCACAGCCAGCCTGCATGACGCGAGCGAATTCACGAAGAATCATCTAAGGCTAGAGAGGCACGAAACGGAGCCTGTAAACCGCCAGTTTCAACCCTCCAACCCTGCTCCCCTGCCCCCAAGCTGCCACAGCCTCATGGGGGCACTCATGATTGAACAGAGAGAAACCTCTCACAGCAGAGAGCGGATCAGGGAGGGGAAGTTACACTGTAAGTCCTCAGCTAACGAAAACACTGAACCTAGACGCAGCCCCAGAATCTTTCTGAACACAGTGTGCAGGGAGTTATTAGTGAACCGGACGCAAGAGAAGAATCCTATCGGCCGTTCTGGGAACAGGCAGCAAAGTGTCTTCGGATTCAGCAGACCTGAACTCAAGTTAGACCCCATCACTTGCATTATCTCTGACAAGAGAGTTCATCTCCGCCTTGAGTGACTTCATCTGTAAAATGGGAATTCAACCAACCCCAGGAGTCTTAACGAGAATACAAATACAAAGTGCTGTTACCAGAATTCCGGCACATAGGGTGCATAATTAAATGGTGTCCATTCAACTGAAATTAATATTTTTCACTATACTTTTGAGATCTAGAATTTCTAGAATTTGTAAGTTTAGAAAGTATAAGAAACTGAGCTACTTCTATGAAACCTTAGTGTATTCAAATGATTTTTCCTTTGTCTAGAAAATTCACGATGTCATCTGCTCTCATGAAACATAAGTGAGGATGACCTGGTCTCATCAGATACATTTTAAACACAATGTTTTGAAGGTCAGCTGGTTTGGTAGTAAATTTTGCTAGATAAAAGGAATACCTTGTGTGTCAAGTCTTTTACTGGACAGAAAAAGAGTTCAGAAACACATGGTTATCTCAGGTTATAATATCTATATATTCTTCACATTTTCAAGTAATCCAGTGGCTCCCAGGTATCCCATAACCTTAAGTCCCATAAAGAAAACTGCATTCCATGCACTCTGGAGGATGTTATGAGAAATCATATCACTGACACTTTTCCTCCAGGATATCATGAGTAAAAAAGCCAGTATATGTGCATTTCACCAATCCATACTAACTTACGTTACCTGTTAAAAAATGCCAGCACGGTTTCATGTGCCGGAACTGTCTGAATTTTCTGGTTTAGTTGCAAGAAGACCCACAAAAGCAGCGTTTTCAGAAGATGAAACTCGTTGAAAGTGAACAACCTGGCCAAAATAAAAGAGAAGCAATTTCAGGAGCAGCAGCGACTCCCGCCATTTGTAAGAAAAAGCAAAAAGTGGAGAGCGAGCTTAGGAATAAAGCAACACCACCCCTGAGACTGAGTCACTTCAGACAAAGAGATGTTAAATGACGGTCTCAAGGTCATGGGCCTGGGTGACTGGCTGAGCTGGGACGGGCCCCTCTGCAGCCCGCTGTGCTGCCAGGCCAATGGCCGGCTTTAATGGGGCTGGTGTGCCCAAGATGTTTCCATCTGTCCTTTTATTTACTTCCGTACAACAATCCTGCAAAGTTGGGATATATTCCTTACTTTTATACATACATTCAGACTGAGCTTACATTTACTTAAAATTTTAATATTTCATTCATCGTGGCTTTTTTTAAAAAGATTTCTTTTTATTTATTTGACAGAGAGAAACACAGTTAGAGAGGGAACACAAGCAGGGGAAGTGGGAGAGGGAGAAGCAGGCTTCCTGGTTGAGCAGAGAGCCCCATGTGGGGCTCAATCCCAGGACTGATCATGACCTGAGCCACAGGCAGACACCCAACGAATGAGCCACCCAGGCGCCCCTCATCATGGTTTTTTTTTGCATTAATTTTGATTTTAAAATATTGCACTGAAGTATACTTATCTCAATAACTGAGGTCTTTTGGTGCCCCATCCCCCTTCAATTTTGCACCAAGGTAAAAGCCTGAATCACCACCTCCTAGTCCCAGCCAGGACTGAGGGCAAAATGACGGAGTCAAATTCGCAGCACTGGGGGGGGTGGGGGTGGTCAGAGCGGGATGTGGCCCAGTCCAGCCCCAGCTGGCGTGGAGGCTCCTATAGTTGCTTGTATCCATAGATAGTGGAGATAGCAGGTGCTAAGGCTTCCTTACGAGGCATGCTATTTCCTGTCGGTGCTCTAACAAACTGCCATGGACCAAGTGGCTTGAAACAACACGCATTTATTTTTTTTAATTTTTTTATTGTTACTTAATTTTTTTTTCCAGTGTTCCAAGATTCATTCCCCATTCCCCACACCCAGTGCTCCACGCAATAAGTGCCCCCAGTACCCACCACCAGGCTCTCCCATCCCTCCACCCCCCTCCCTCCCAGTCCCTCAGTTTGTTTCTGTGTCCAAAGTCTCTGTTGTTTCGTCTCTCTCCCTGGATTACCCTACTTCCCATTTACTTTTCTTCTCCCACTGTCCTCCAGGTTACCCCTCATGCACCACAAGTAAGTGAAACCATGTGATACTTGACTTTCTCTACTTGGCTTATTTCACTCAGCATAATCTCTTCCAGTCCAGTCCATGTTGCTACAAAAGTTGGGTATTCATCCTTTCTGATGGAGGCGTAATATTCCATTGTATATATGTACCACATCTTCTTTATCCATTCATCTGTTGAAGGGCACTTTGGCTCTTTCCACAGTTTGGCGATTGTGGCATTGCTGCGATGAACATTGGGGCACATATGGCCCTTCTTTTCACTACATCTGTATCTTTGGGGTAAATGCCCAGTAGTGCAATTGCAGGGTCATAGGGTAGCTCTATTTTTAATTTTTTAAGGAATCTCCACACTGTTTTCCAAAGTGGCTGCACCAACTTGCATTCCCACCAACAGTGTAAGAGGGTTCCCCTTTCTCCGCAGCCTCTCCAACACTTGTTGTTTCCTGACTTGTTAATTTTGGCCATTCTGACTGGACAACACACATTTATTATCTTACAGTTCTGGAGGTCAGAAGAACAAAACGGAGCTCACTAGGCTAGGATCAAGGTGTGGACCGCATTCTTTCCGGAGGCTCTACAGAGAATCATTTCCTTGCTTTTTCCAGCCCAAGAGGCTGCCCACACCCTGTGGCTCGCGGCCCCTTCCTCCGTCCTCAGGCCAGCAGCACGGCACCTTCCAATCTCTTTCCGGCTCCGACTCTCCTGCCTCTGGCCTCCACGTGCAAGGATCCTTGTGACTCTATTGGTCCCGTCTGAGTGATCCAGCACACCCTCCCCAGCTCAAGGTCATTCATCTGCAACCTTCTTTCCCCTTCGCCATGCAACCTAACATGTTCACAGGCTCTGGCTGGGATGTGGACATTATCAAGCTGACAACACACACAGAGATCATTAGTGCCATGCCTGGCACGGAGGAGCGAGCTAGCGAACGGCAGCTCTGACTCCAAAGTGGCGGGGCTGGGCCCTGACTGCAGAGCCCACACTTCGCCCGCAGAGATAGGAGACTTCTTATCTAGAAACAAGTGGTGAGAAGGAGTGTCACTCCCACAACATCAATTCCGTAAAGTAAGGAGGCCTCCCAAAGAGCTTCTCCAGCAACTCGATTATCTAAGAAGTCATTTCAACCTGTCTTAAACCTCTTGATATTTCCCACCTTGCCCACCGGGATGGCACACTTGGCTTCCTAAGCTATCATAGCTTTTGCACGCACCACTTCGAGTGGTCTTGGTGGGTGGAACCCAAGCTAGGCGGTGCCTCTAAAGGGAAGTGGAAATGTCACCCACCCACCTTTCACACTATTTCTGGCCAGAGGAGAATGTCTTTTTGCTTTTATTTGCTTTCAGGCCACCTATAGATGCTGGCTGGACAGCATCAACTCTGTCACTGTCTGGATTTTGATGGTGAGAGCGGTGGGGGAGGCCACAGAGCCTCTTGGTACACGATGTGCCACACAGAACTCTGCCAGTCCACCAGCGAGCTCTGGCTGGGAAGCTACGTGACTCCTGGCACAGAACCCAAGCCCCAGGTCCCCAAGCCCCGAGTTTCTTTGGGACCTCACCAAAGACGAGCAAGCAGCAACATGGGAGGAGTCACTGGGGCTCCATGAATCAGGGCCCTGGTTTTACTTTTATTACAAAGTGTAATTGTTCAAATAAAGCCCTCTGTCTTTAAAGATTGATTTATTTATTTGAGAGAAAGACAGCGTGCATGTGCACACGGGTGGGGGTAGGGTGGCAGGGCAGGGTCCGCACTGAGCATGGAGTCTGACAGGGGCTCGATCTCAGGACCCTGATCACGACCTGAGCCGGAACCAAGAGTGGGATGCTTAGCTGACTGCACCCCCCACCCAGGTGCCCCAAGCCCCCCATCGTGAGGCCAAGCACCAGCACCCTGAAGGACTGCTTCCTGCTGAGGACATTCAAATGTATTTTCATTTACTTAAGAGCTCTGATGGCCCCACAGAACCCAAAGATCCTAAACTTCCCTCTAGCACAGGTGAACATCTGGGCTGTGCTACCTGCGCTTACGGGTGCTCACTAGTAGCCATTGGGAGGTAACTGGCATCTGTTCTTTAAGAGAAAAATGTTGTTAACAAGACACTGCTTGTCTTTTTTTTTTTTTTAGAAAATTATACGTAAATAATAAAGGCCCCCTTTGAGTACAAACTATAGAGAAAGCCGTATCAGTGCGAAAAAGAAAGCATGAACAAGGATGCTCGCAGCAGCCTCGATGGCCTCCTAATGAAGCAAAATTAAACAAAAGGCCTTTAGGAAGGGAATGAAAAATTGCTATCTATTCATTCACTGGAACCCTGCACAGCATCAAATTTAAAACGATAATTAGATATGTAAGTATCGACATAGAAAAGATCGTGTTACGTTAGTAAATAGAGGAAGCTGCAGAGCACCATGGTCACTGCGAGAACACTGAAGTTTAAGCTTTTACGAAATGATATTACACGTTATTTATGGACACGCATATATGTAGTAAGAATATAATCACAGGACTGGGTTCCAGCAAGCAGGCAACAATGGTTTGATTGTCTTTAGGGAGGGAAGAAGGGCAAGAGGACACTAGGGAAGGGAGCATGGTTAACTTCTCCTTTAGTGGTGATGTTTTCTTTCTTATGACAAAATGTCACTGTTCATTTCAGGAGGTGGGGGGTCCAATTGTGGTTTCTAGTCTTCTCCCAGCTTTAACATGTTTTTATAATAAAAAGTAACCATCAGTATCCTTGATCTTGATTATCAATAGGGAAAAATGAGTCCTCGTGCAGAGAACAGTAGTGGGCTGGGCTGGTGAATACCTGGGGCTTTGAGGCCACTAAGACCTGTGTTCAAATCCCAACTCTCGGGCTGCACGCAGGGAAACTGGGCTGGTACTTTCATTTCCCAAAACCTCCATTCCACAGGTGAAAACGCAGGAAACAGTGCCCACCTCCCTGGATGGCTGCGGGAGTCAGGCCGATCATCCACTCCAAGTGTCCTGTATACCACAGGCGCTCAATAGTTGGTAGCTCTCATTGCCATTAGCCAGAGAAGCATCAGCTTCAGGAAGAAGCTGTTTGAGACCATGCCCCCACGGTGCTCTAGATGTTCTAGGACCGGCTCACTGTGGAGGACAGCAATGACTTCTCCTGGGAATTCCTGAGCCCTGAGGCCAGCTGGTGTCATGGACAGGAAGCCTGGGAGAAGTGGTCAGAACCCAGGCTGTGGGGCGGCTCTCCGTGCAGATAGGAATGGGACAGCTGGTGGAGTTTTCCATTTCTCCTAAGTCTACCGGGAGTTGGCTTCCAGAAAAGCAGAACTTGGAATGAAGCTTTCATAGTATTGGAATTCACAGAACAGGGTAACCTAGTGGTGACCTCTGAAGAGAAACTTAACTGGTAACCCCAGGCCCAGGCAAAGAAATGAAAAACCAGAGGCTCTGGAGGTCAGGAAAACTGTGTGTATTTTATGTAAGGCTATTTACAAAACCCAAAGGAAGATGAGGTCAAAGGGACTTCAGAAAGGGAAGGTGAACGGCCCAGAAGTTGAAGCATCAGCTGAGATGGACATTGTTCCCATGAGGCTTAAAGACACCCCCACGCCATGACCAGAGCTGGGGCACGGGCCTCTGTCCACCCTAAGTGGGCCCGGGGGATGGGCCCTCCCTGACCTCACGGGCCGGCACCAGGGATCATGTGCCTTGCCGGGACAACCGAGTCCTAGCTGAGCTCTGGAACAAATGAAGAGACAGTGTAGCCTGGAGGGGGGGTGGAACCCTGGACTTTCGAGCCTGAACCCTGGGCCTGAGCCCAGCCCTGCCTTTTATTGTCCCTCTTATCTTTGGGACGGTAACAGCACCTATCACACAGGGCTGTGGGGAGTGGAAGGCCCGGTGGGTGCACAGAGCAGACACAGACCCTGAAGTGCTCGATCAATGTGACTCATCCAGAGGTCTGTTCTTACTCAGCTGTGGTCCAAGGTGCCAGACCCATCAGCCAACAAGCGTGCCCATGCGAGGCGCCCGAGTCCACTAGGTGCTGGGTGTGGCCAGGTCCTATCTTCCAGCACCTTCTGTTCCCCACCTCCCTCCAGCTTCTAGGCAGGCAACTGCAGGACGTCACCAGGATGACCTAGGAGAACCTGCCTTGGGGAACATGAATGCGAGGTCTGGGCGCCTCCCAGGCACACAGGCTGATGACTTGCTTGAGGCCACGTGGGGCTCTTCCCTCCTGCTGCTGGGACGGCTCCTGCCTGTGTGTGTAGACAGCTCCTGGGGAGGGGCGGGAGGAGCAGGACCCCGTTCCCACATCAGTCATGTCTCCCCAAGCTTCTGCGTCTAGACGCTTGACTTGGTGCCGGGAGCCAGCCCCAGCCACAGTTGGTCACCTTCTAGGACCCTGACTGTTGCTGGGGCTGGCTCCCCGCAACTTGGATTGTACTTGACCTCTTTTCCTGCCTCATGTACATTTTGTAAGGCCTATTCCATCACTGAGGTTCTGGCTGTGGTCAGACAATTCTTCCCTTTTCTTCGTTAAATGCTACCAGGGTGCGACAGCTCAGTCTTTCCAAGGGAGGGACAGGGTTAGGAAAAGTCTAAGGGATGCCATGTTTATCTTTTCTTAATGGTAATAATCTTTGCTCTGCTGGAAGGTGGGGGAGGGCACATGGGGGGGTGGGAAGCAGCAGGGAGTGGGGCAGAATGACACCCGGAGCCCAACCAGGGTGCTCCTGGGCTGGGGTCCCTGAGGTCCTCCTGATACTATGGTCCCCCTCAACACCAGAACCCTGTCCTAGCAACCTTGTTACTCTTTAAATATGAGGGCATCGCAAGCCATTCATTAAATTCAAACCAACAGTGGAAAGAATCTGTCCAGACCTAATTTCTGAAATCAGAATGCTTTCTATCCATAAGCATGAGTAGACATTTCATCTCTAATATATGGCTAAAACGTTTAGTAGAATTTACTTCTTGCTTTTGAAAGTCACCCTAAGGGGATACAATCTGGGTAACTCAGCAATGGGTATCAAGAGCCTTTTAAAGAGGCCTAAAGATGGGGCTCCTGGGTGGCTCCGTGGTTAAGCCTCTGCCTTCAGCTCAGGTCATGATCCCGGAGACCTGGGATCAAGCCCCGCATCGGGCTCCCTGCTCGGTGAGAAGCCTGCTTCTCCCTCTCGCATTCCCCCTGCTTGTGTTCCCTCTCTCACTGTGTCTCTCTCTGTCAAATAAATAAATAAAATCTTTAAAAAAAAAAAGGTAAATAGGTGGCCCAAAGAGTCCTGACAAGTAAGTACAATCTGTCACCCTAAACCAGACCGGGCATTGGGTAAAAGAATGTTATAGAGGAGAGCACCAGCCAGTGAGGTTAGATAGTAACATCATAACATCAATGTTGCCTCACCTACAGTTGATAACTACATTGGGATCACATTAAAGAGCTCTTTTTATCAGCAAATAAACCCTGAAGCATTTAGGAGAAAGGGCACCTGACGTAGGCCCCTTGCCCCTTAGAGGCTTCAGAAACAAGATGTGGGTACGTGACTCCACAGGATGCAGATAACTGAGCAAATAGCAGAGATTGAACAAAACAGGGTAAAGGGTATATGAATATTCTTAGTGCCATTCCTATCATTTTTATTTAAGTTTGAAATTATTTTCAAATAAACTATTTTTAAAAATACTTTTCACTTGTGACAAAACCAGAAAGTCCCTTTGACCCTGTAATGGCACTTCTAGAAATTCATTGTGGAGAAACAGTCTGAGATAAAGACATGTACGTTGAAGGGTGTCCCCGAGGCACTATATTTATATTAGTAAAACACTAGAAATAACCAAAAAGGCCAAGCACTGGGGACATCCCCACGAATTACTCGAAGGACCAGAAGGAGCCAGCCAGCGACCAGGCATTTCGGGTGGCGGGAGAGCCCACGTGTGGGAGGCAGTTGCTCAATGGGGCTGGGGTCTCAGGTCCCCCATGGATGCCTGGCGGCTGCTGAGATGGAGGGGAAGGGGGGCACACCACAGGCCCTTTGCCTGCAGACGCTCCTGGTGGGGGTCAAGAGCAGACACAAGACCCTGGGTGAGGGGCCCCTGCAGTGGTCCAGAGAACGGTTGAAGGAGGTCTGGCCTCTGGCTGGTGCCCAAGAAGAGAAGCCCATGGAGATGGGCTGGGCCTGGAAGTGTCGCTGATGCACTCGGGAGAGGGCCCAGGGGTGTGTGGAAGGATTCTCAAGGCTCCAGCTTGAGCAGCTGGTGAAGGAACACAGGGCAGGGCCTCAGGTCTGGGTGGCTGGCTTGAGTTCACAGGGCAAGCAGATGTCTGGGTCAGAGCTGTTCAGGAGAGGTGTCAGGGCTAACGATAGGAACTGATTTAGGGTAAGTGGTTTTATTTTTCTGTTTTCTGATTTTCTCTGTTTTCCATTTTCCATAGTGAATGTATATTAATGTTTTCAGGATGTTTTTTTAATTGTATAGGCAGTTATTGAATTAATTGCCATGTGGGTCACAAGACAGCGGCACCCAGAACGTCCCTACCCCAATGAGAGAGTGTGAAGGGGGTCCAGCCCTAGCCCCACCCCCAGAACTCCACGTTTTGGCCCCCACCTGGGGGTGGCTGTCCAGGGTGGTGGGGAGTTTGGGATGGAGCAGGTGGCCGAACACTGGACAGGGGCATGGGGGCATGGGGATGCCCCCCTGGACAACCTCCCAGGACCAGCCCTGCTGCCCCAGGCTCCCTCCAGGGACAACTCCTGGTCCCACACACAGCACCCCTGGGACCAGCTCTGACCTGGGGGACCGCAGCACTTTGTGGAGCAGCTCCTGCGGGATTTTCCGGAGGTGGATTTGCGTCCCCACCAGAGGGACCAAGTTCATTTCCAGCCACTTCTCACAGGCAGTGGTGAGCTGCTCTTCCCTGTACTGAGAAGGAAAAGCAAAGCTGATGGATTAAGAGATCCCTGGACCCAGAGCGCTCTCTGCTGGCCGGTGACGATGTTACAAGTGGGGTCCGGGGCGGGTCTGGCCGCAGACACTAAAACCTTTTCTTCAAAAGACATAAAATGCAGCAGATAAAGTTTTTAGTTCGCTTTGCTCCTGGGCCTGCACTAGATTTAAATTAATCCTCACCATGATCCTATGTGGTTGGTTCCTTATCATCCCTATTTTACTGATGGAAGAACTGAGGCTCCCAGATGGCTGCTCTTGCCAAGATTCATACAACTAGCAAGTGGCAAAGCTGGGAGCAAACCTGGTGGTCTGACCACAGGCTTCCGCCCTGAAATCACTGATCAAGGAAGGGCCTGCAGGATGTACGCCACAGGGAGGCTGGTGGGGGCCCATACCCTAACATCAAAGTCCAAAGAACATGAGAATGTTCTCCCAGGACTCGGGGCCTGGACAAGGTCTTCGTACACCTTGCATGTCCTCGGGGTGACAGTCCTTCCCAAGCCAAGGAGTGGCCGAGAAATGCTGACCAGAATGCAGAGATGCTGCCCACAGAGTGATGTTCTAGTCCCTGATGGAGCGAAGGTGAGGGCACTGCATTCATTGTCTTTGACAAGAGAGGCAGTGAGGACCTTCTTCGAGGCCGTCACAAGGGAACTATGACGTGCCAATTGTGCGCAAATTGAACGTGACCGTCAGATGGCCCTTTTTCTAGGTCAATGGTGGCCTCGCAGAGGAAGACTGGGATCAGCTGGCCTGGGGTTTGAGCCTAGCATTGTCACTCAGAAGCTGTCACCCTGCTCAGGCTGCTCTCCTCCTTGGGTCTCAGTGTTATCCTCTGATGATATGACCCTTAAGATGACATCATTTATTTCCAGTATTGACACAGTGACTGGTCCCAGGTAGGGGGGGGACACACACAGTTTCACCTGACTCCAACAAGAATGTCCTAGAATAGTGTCTGCTATTTTAGTGAAAAAAGCTGTGCTTTTATTTGTCCTCCTAATTTTTAAGGCTTTTTTTATTTTTCATTTTTAAAAAAAAAATTTGGCTTTAAAATGTTCTTTTTAACTAAAGTGATTTTTAAAGTTATTTCCTTGACAAAATAAAATATTGGTACCACTAAGTGTGGGTGCTTTCAGATAGATTTTTTTCTTTTCTTTCTTTTTCTTTTCCTTTTTTTTTTTTTTTTTCCCCAGCTGGGCCTGGTGAGTAAAATCCCAGAGCCCGAGGTACTCCCGATGTTCCCCAGGTGCGCTACCCTCTGTCCAGGTTATCCTTACCTTGTAGCCAGCCAGGTAGAAATCCTTGATGGTGCTGGGCATGAGTCCGTTCATCATCATGGCCACACACCTGCAGGGAGAGAAGTCGGTTCCTGGAGGGCCCCGGGCTGCTTTCAGAGAAGTTGGCCACCCCAGAGGTTTGCATCAACTCCAGGATGACGGCAAGGGTAGGAACCGAAGTGCAAAAGGAGGTGTGTGGAAGGTGCCGGTCCCGCCACCCAGGAGGCACCGTGTTCTGCAGGTGCTGGCTTTTGCCAGGGAGACCCGTGAGCAGAATTAGCTGGGTCTGGAGTTGGGGTACAGCAACTGGTGCTCCCGGAGGCTGACATACTCACAACTCTCTGGTCAGGCTCCCCCAGATCGGGAGACACAGAGCATGCCTGAAGCACGTGCCTACGTGCACGCACGCAGCAAGCACAATCCCGGCTGTGCCGACGCAGGTGTGTGAAGCACGAAACCAAGCAACAGTACCTGCTGGAGCCTGCACCCCCACCCCACACCCCCTGAAGACCAGCGGCCTCGGCGGTGTGGGATTTTGCACTTGGCTGGGAGTTCAGCCAAGATGACCTCTGAGGTCTTGTCCAGCACCTGGATTTGTGATGCTATCAGAGTGACCCAGGGCATTTCTGTTCCACCACACCCACACACACACCCACGTACCCTCCCCAACCACACACACACACTGAGACTTGTGCTGCCACACCCCGCCCGCTGCACCATCAGCCTAGAAAAGGCAGGTGAGAGCCAGCCCAGTGGCATGCCAGGCCCACCTGGACCTGACCTGTAACACCTGCCACAATTATCTGGGGAATCTTGAGCAGGGGCCCATCTGCCCACTGCAGGCCAAGATTTGCTCAGCCGGGCAAGGACGGCTCATTATCTCCAAAGCCCTTGCTACTCTGACCTTTAATACAAGTCATGGGGTGGAGGAAGGAAAATGAAGGACCTGTCATTCTTGGCTCAACCCCAGATCGCCAGGGCTAGGACTCTGAGAATAGGCTGGGGCTGAGAATCTGGGCCCGAAGTAGGGCAGCTGGGGCTGATAGACAGAGGCTGCCGACCCTCCTCCAAGAGGGAGGCTGACCTAGCTTTCAGGTCAGAGGCACCAGGAAATAGCTGCTCAGGAATGCCCTGAGCAAGAAGCTGTAATGTAGTTGTTCTCATTGCATCCACACGGAGCTGCCGAGGGGAGGAATGTGCATTGTAGTGGGACGTGGGAAATCTCAGCAGAAGCCAGACCTTCCGCCCCAGCGGAGTTAGCCCCAGGGCCCACACGGCCAGGCTGTGCCTACACCTGCTGGTCTCCCACCTCCCACAGCCACCCACCCTGCAGGCCAGGCCAAGCTGACGTGCTGGAACACCTTTTCAAGACTCTGGTCCCCTCGGTTGTCACGTCCAGGCTTCTGAGAGCCTGCGCGCCTCAGTTCACATGGCATCTGCATCCCCGATGAGGCTTCTTGATATTCCTGATTGTCTGGCCTGAGTCATTTCAGGTGCCCCAGGAATGAGATACTGGCTCAAATCCGTCTCCAGGGGCAAATCTGGCTGTGTGGAGTCTAGGGAGAGTGAGCTGAAGCCAGTACGGGTCTCAGGGATGACCCTGCCTGCCTTGCCCTCCCGGGGGCAGCTGATGTCCTCTCTTGACTTGGACAGGAAGTTCATTCATCATTTTTTTCCTCAGATAAAAATCCTGATGCAAAGAGTAGAACAAGCCACAGACGGACCATCGCTGCCCTGAATCCCCTCTCTGGGTGGAATCACATCCGGTACCAGGAAATCAGAGAGCTAGAAGGTACCAGCTCAGTGTTCGGGACGTGAGCGTGGGAGGCGCTCCATTTCCCTGGAAAAGCCCAAGGGAAAGGACAAAATATTCTAGAAAAAATGAATCCCATCAACAATTTTCCATTTGGTTCATTTCCCCTTTTCATAGACGTTACTGGAATGGAGCAGTATTACAGGACACAGAGACGGGGGGTCTAAGAACTGTTCTGGTTCATCACAGGGCCCTGCGTACTTGAGATTAATCATACAGAACACAGAACGTTCCATCTGGCATCCCCAGCCTTCATTCCACTTTGCTCATTTCCCGTGTCCTGCAGACCCGTGGGACAGGAAGCGCTAGAGAGCAGGGACACTGTCCCTCTGGTCCTCACTGTTCCCGGTGTCTTGAAGACATCTGAGGCATCATTCTTAAAGAAACAGATGAGTGATTGAAGCTGTCATGGAATAAACTGGCAAGTGACTGGCCCCAAGCAAACCAGGTCTCACCAAATGCCCGCGAGGAGGAGGGGAGCAGGAAGGCTTCAGTCCATGAGTGAGCGGTGACATCACCCCCTCACCTGAGCAAAGCAGAAGCGGACAGTGTTAGGGGTCCAAGTTCTGGGGCCCCTCAACTTCCTGGAAGTTCTGGCTGCTCTGCTGTGGCCTTGAGCAAGCCTCAGCTCACAAGGCCTCAGTTTTCTCATCTATGAAGTGGACATAGTCATGTACCGCCCCCTAGGGCTGCAGGGAGGATGAACGAGGTCACCCTGGCCAAGAGCTGAGGGCAGTGTCCAACTACGGCAGATGCTCCCTCTCAGAGCACATCCCCTCACCCCCAACAAAGTCCTGTGAAGTAGGGTGAATGTAAGGAGCCCCATTTCACAGCTGAGATCACTGAGGCACATGAAGAGCAAGGAACAACTTACCACAGGGCTGGGCACAGCCCCTGCTGCTCACACCCTAGATTGCTTTGGGATCTGCAGAAAGTCTAATGAAAACTGGGAGCCTTGGGGTCCCTGAGTGGCTTGGGCCGTTGAGCGTCCGATTCCTGATTTCGGTTCTGGTCATGGTCTCAGGGTGTCTACTTGGGATTCTCTCTCTCCCTCTGCCCCCCAGCCCCAAGCAATCAATCAAAGCTTTAATAAATAAATAAATAAATAAATAAATAAATAAATAAATAAATAAATAAACAGAAAACAAAAAACTGGGAGCCTCTGAATCTCAATCCCCAGAGCTGCATTTCACCCTCACACCTTCCATACCCACACGTCCCCTCGGTGCCCATGGATCCCCGCGCAATGGTCGGCAGGTCGAGCAAACTTTCACATTCGATGCCGATCCACAGTGAACACTTCCTGGTTCCCCCGGCTCGGGCCGCCTGATGGGCAGCCCGGGTGGGCCAGCCGGATCTGAACACCCAAGAGAAAGGCTGTGCCCCCACATGGGCAGCCGGATTGGGGGGCCATTTGGGCTTTGATCGTTGCATTTTTCTCTCTTCTGAAAGATCTACAATGACCGCGGATAACATTTGTAAGGATAAAAATATTATATATAAAGGAAAACAGGTGGGAAGAGTAAATCCGGATAGTGCAGAGTCAGCTTGTCTTCCGTGGGCCTGCTGAGGTGTGCACACTAAATGAGAGGCTTATTAGCTACAAGTGGACGGCGGGAAACTGACCAGCAAGCAAGGGGGAGGAGGGGGGCTGGAAGGAGCACGCTGTGGGAACGGCGGCTCACCTGTGAGCCTCCACACCACTGTGAATGAGTGCCTGCGTGCCTCGCACACTCACAGCTGCGCTCTGTGCAAGGAGACCCAGGTGTCCTCGCCCACAGAAGAGGGACCGTCTATGACCGGACCAGGAGGGCTCCCCTCTACCTCCCCCAGGGCTGGCCCGGCTCCGCCCCTTGCCATGCTTCTTACCTTTGAAACAGGCTGCTCAGCTGGAGAATGTGTGCGGAAGCCAGCACGCCCAGCACATCATTCACATTTATCTCCACCTCGCTCAGGTAGAGGTTCTTCAGGGCCGTGGCGAAGGCTGGGGAGCAGCAGAGAGAGAAAGCCGTCATCTGGGGGCTCTGCACCCTGCGTCCCTTACCGGTGGGTGCCTTCTCTGCTGGATGCGTGAGTGTCCTGGAGCTGGCTGGGCAAGCATGCCCTTAGACGCAATGCACCTGCTCGGACCTGAGCACATATCCAGCCCCGGCTCCCGCCCTCCCCAAAGGAGTCAAAGATGAAGCCCAAGAAAATCCAGCTCCTGCGGAAAAAACACTGTTCTAAGCCCTTCCTGGAGTCTGCGGCTCAGGGGTCCTCTGCGACCCTGGGCTCCGTGTGCTATGCCGGGAGGTGACTGCCCAAATATGTACAGATGACTGTGTGCACATGGGTGTGCTTTCTTCTCTGGAGAGGACATTTAGCTTAGCGAAGACTTTCCTCATAGTCTTCAAAAAGGCTAAGGACTCCTGCAAGAGCCAGGATGATGTCATGTCAGAGAACAGCGCTCCTGTGACCCGGGAGCAGAGGGACCGGGCTTACTGTAAGTCAGTCTGCTTGATCCCATTCAGGACTGCAGCCCGGCCCTGTGCTGAGGACAACTGGCCCGGTCAGGGCTTTCCGCGGCGGGTGTCCTAACCTGCAGGTCCGCGGACCATGACGGCACACATGCTGCTTTAACACAGCAGTCTGTCTCTGTTTCCAGGTGGCAGGCTGGGGTGGGAGAGGGCGAGCCCAGCGAGGGAAGGGCGTGCCCAGGGCCGCCCTGTCAGGGGTCCACCTGACCCAACACCTGCTACTTTCTTCCTCCTCGGCATCCTCCATACCTCTTTTCCAGGGATGAGCATCTCTGTCTAGCACCTTCTCTGCTCCACTCAGCTATTTTTAATAAGGAAGGCCTGAACACCATGTGCCACTTGATTTTTGTTCTATTGCTTGTATTTAAATCTAAGAGGGCTGTGGGTTCCATGGCATTCTCAGCATAAGAAGACAGGTGTACCTTACCAACTTTAGTGACCAGGGGGTCATTGATCTTCAAGGAAATGATCATCTTCTTCACGGGGGGTCTTTCCTTGACATTCCCATGCAACTGAGCTGGTAAAGGAAAGAGAATGGGGATGTCAGGACCCGATAGTCGCAGGGAATTGTGTAGGGTACAGCATGAGGTCCCCTGGCCCTTTGAGCGACCTTGAACTTGGTATTCACCACACTGTGTTTTGTTTCTGTTTGCTTGTTTAGGGGACGCATTTTTGAAATGATTCTTTACTTAGAAATAGCTGAAGACTCCTAAGAAGTTGCAACACGAGTTCAGAGCTCTCATGCCCACCTTGGCCGCCCTCCCCACTCATCTTACTGAACCACTACCGCTGCCAAAACTGGGAAACAGATGCTCTGAGTACATGAGATATTTTTTACTAGCCCCTGTCCTGCTCCCTCTCTCTCTCTCTTTAGGCTGTGACCAGTTTGAGGCCAAGAGGTGGGCCTCTGTTGTCTCTGCACCCCCCAGCCCAGACCTGGAAGGAGATGGGATAACAGCGCCCACCTGCCAAAGGATGAGCTTGGGATGGAGGCAGCAACCTAGTGGTTGTTGGAACTTTGCCCCACAGACGTGTAAGGAACCCCCCACCCCCGCCACCACTAAGGCAGGGAAGGGGCTGCCCGACTCAGCACCTACCTCCCCAACCACTCACACTTACTCTCAAATGTGAGTTACAATACTCATGGCTCTCAGGTCTCCACGGACATCCCAGACCTTGGCAAAAAGCCCCTCCCATGGACCCAAGACTCCTAGTCTCTGGCTCACTGGACCCCAAAACTGCCTCCTTGTGACTTGTTCTATAGAAGAGCCATGGGGCTCCAACCCTCTCCCGTCAGAGACCCACCTGACTCCACATGTAAGACAGCACTCCACTCCTACCTTCCCTCAAAGACCCACCATTACGACCACCTCCTACCATGTCACATCCCTTTGGGTGGGCACGCCGGGTGGCTTCCTCACCACTCCCTCCCCGGGCCCCGACACAGTCTTGCACACACTGGCCCACAGTAATGTCAGCCGAATTAATGGAATGAGGGGATTCTATCAGCAGACTCCCAAGCCTATTGAGCTAAAAGTTCTAGGTAATGAAAAATTACACGAGTCAGGATCCATAAAAGAACGTCACACTGTGAACCACAAAGACCACAGAGAAAAGAGGGAGAACAAAGATCTGTTCTCCTTGGGGAAGCAAGGCTGTTGAGCCTTCCGTCACCAAGCTCCCAGCACCTGGCTCTGTTCACGCAAATATTCACTGTAGCAAATATTCACTAAGCACCTGCTGAATGCCATGCCCTATTCTCTGCTCTCCTTTTCCTCCAGGATTTCAGGACTGCCTCCCGCTGGCCCGGACACTCTGTCGCTTACCCGCGCTGGGGGCACAGCCGACGCACTCCAGAGGTGCCAATTCGTGTCAGAACGAGTCATGCTATTCCTTGTGCTTTATCATCATTTTGGGTTGGCGTGCCCATCCCCTAACCCCCGACACTGAGTTCCTAGCACAATGCCCAGGCTAAGTTAAGTGCTCAACATTTCTGAGGGAAGAAAGGAAAATTACCGCTAGGTCAGAGTGAGTGGAAGACAGAAATTCAACATAGCCTTTGTTTTACCAAAACCCTCAAAATCGAACAGGAAAGTAATAATTCAGTCACAAGCTTCTGAGGTACTCTAAAACCAAGTGGTTCCTTTTCGGTAAAAGAGTACCATTTCCTTTTGGGGTTCCTCCTAGAGAATAAATGGGTCCTGCTGAAGTACAGCTCATCCTGGACTCTCGGTGGAAGGAAAATGAGCAGCTGGGACAGTCGTGTGTGGCCAGGGCAGGGACGCTGGCCAGGGGCTGCCGCTGCACGGAACCCACCACGTCAGGACGGCAGCACAAGGCAGCAGTCGTGGGACTATCCAAGCTGTCATTGTGAGGCATGTCCCGCTTTCACAGGAGCACAAAGCCTGGTGGCCATGTCCACTGAACGTCATGGGCACTCCATCCCCAAGACCAGGTGCAGACCCTGACTGTTGTGACAGTCTGGGCCGGTGAGGGGTGGTCTCATCTCTGCACCTACCCGGATGCCCCTCCCAGGCAGGCCCACCCTCCTGGCTGTCTTAGCAGGGCCCAACATGTTCAGTGAGATGCTTCTAGAATGTCAAAGATCAAAGCATTAACAGTAACTCCATTTTCTCTCTCCAAATTCTCTTGCTTTTCAAAGCATTCATGTCTGGATCTCCACAGCCTGTCGTTGGGTGCCTGGGCAGTATTCTGACCTGGGCACAGGGGACACGGAAGGAGGAGCTCAGTCTCACTCCCAAAGACACCGGGACAAACACTTGGAAAGAGTAAAAGAGATTGTCAAGTGAGCGTGAAGGTCATCCCAGTGCCGGGGGGGGGGGGGGGGGGGGGGGGATGCCGCAGCCTGCTCCCAGCTCCCCACTGAGCGGGGAAGGGCTGAGTCAGAGGCCTTGTGGCCGGGCTGATTCCGGCTGGCAGCCCTCTCTCCAAGCGCAGGGTGGGGCAGCAGCTGGGGGGCTGGCCGGCCTGTCTGGCTCTGGAATAACAGCTTTGCTGCCACATCCTGGAAGAGCAGTCCCATCCTGACCGGCCTGCTGGTTGGCTTTGGAGACCTTGAATTTTCCATCGTACCTGCTTAGGAATCATCCCAAACATGCCAATCTATATCACCCAACGAAGGCAGTGCACTTGGAGAGGAACTTAGGGGATAGAGAGGGGAGCCTGAGGGGTTACTAGAGTTGAAAAAGGAGAAAAGGAAAGGAAGAAGTGACCCGAATACTTTATGGAATGACACGATGTTAAGAAAAGAGAAAGTAAAGGAAATGTAACATCGACGTGCACATGAAACCGCTAACCAGCATCCTGGGCCCAGATGTCAGAACTATGTCTTCCTTCCAGAAAGCCATTCAGAAGACTCAACACAACCATTCACTCTTTTCAAAGGAGTAGATAGAGTCTCCATTTCAGCTGGAGGCAGGACTGGACTGTTATGAGAAAAATAAATGACATTTCCTGAGTGCCCGATACGGGCCCCACATTGTTCCAGAACCTCACAGCTTGTTACCTTCTCCAGGCTTCAACACAACAGAGTGAGAGGGATCATTCCCACGTTACAGCCGCCGAGCGAGGTTAAACCCTGCGACGAGGTCACACCAGGAGACTTGCTCTTATCTGCCAGATGCCCACACGCCAAGCTGGGGACCCTCAGACCAGAGGGCATCTGGGGCCCTATGCTGGGTCCCAGTAAGAACATACCTTGCAGAAGCCTCTGCAGTCCCTTTGTGGGGCTGGCGGTGCCTTGGGCCATCAGGTAGAGCTTGGCCAAGGTCTCAGACTGGAAAAGCTGGGGCTGGTGGAGTTCCCATTTGGAGCCCAGACACGTGAGAATCACGTCTAAGGAGAGAATGCCGTGATGAGTAAGTGGTTTCATAGCGCCCCTTCTATCAGCCCCTCCCACCTGCCGTTCTGTCACAGGTGGGTGGCTTTGCTGGGCCGCTCCGGGAACGAGACAATGAAGACTGCGTGGGCCTCGGGGCACTCACCGGCCACCAGGGGACAGAGTGAGCAGCCTCACAAGGTAACACAGAAAGAGATAAGAATCCAAGAGCAGGGGCGCCTGGGTGGCTCAGTTGGTTAAGCGACTGCCTTTGGCTCAGGTCAGGATCCCGGGAGACCCAGGATCGAGCCCCGCATTGGGCTCCCTGCTCCCTGCTCCCTGCTCCCTGCTCCCTACTCGGCAGGAAGCCTGCTTCCCCCTCTCTCACTCCCCTCTCTCACTCCCCTCTCTCACTGTGTTTCTGTCAAATAAATAAATAAAATCTTTTAAAAAAAAAGAATCCAAGAGCAGGTGACCCACAGAGGTTGGACTTCAGAGGCACATGAGCTGCCCTCCAGCTGGGGAACTGGAAAGGCTTCATGGGAGAGGGACACGGGCTGGGACACCCTTGGGGCCTCACCGTGCCTTCCTGTTACAGCGTTTCTCACCCTTGGCACTGTTTGTATTGCGGGCCACGTAATTCTCCGTCGTGGGGCCATCCTGTGCCTTATAGGCTACTTAGCAACATCCCCGGCCTCTACCCACAGAACACCGGCGGCGCCCTGCCCACTAAGTCGTGACAACCCCAAATGTCTCCAGGCATCGCCACATCTCGCCTGGGAAGGGATCTTGCTACCCAGTCCCCTGTTGAAGCTACGGGGCACTGGTGCTTAGGTGTCGACCACCTGAAAGGTGACAGCCAAGTGCAGCTCAAAGGCCCATCACCAGGACAGAGTCCTTGTGAGCCTCACTTGCCTCGAGGGCATGCGGCTCCCCAGAAAACCCAGCTCACAGGTGTGAAATAGGGTTACAGGATATAGGAGGTTTTTTGCAAACTGTAGGGGCTTTATGTGCGGTACTTCATCTCATCCTTGGATAGCATAGATGACTAAAAAGAGAGAGCCTTTGACAGGAGGGCAGAGAGAGGATCTAAGGATAGCTGGTCAGGTAAGGTGGGAAAGGCCGTGCGCAGGGGCCCTCTGCAGGCTGGACTGCTGTCAGGACAGAGCTGGGGGAAGAGGGTGGTGCTCCGCCACCCTCCCAATCCTTACCCTCAGTGCTGGAGAAGACCTTGAGAGCCATGAGCCCCATCGACTTGTTAATGGCTTTGCCATTACTTTGACTGAGTGAGCTCCGGCATACCTGTTATGTATCTTTCCTGCTATTAACATGGTGATTCACCAGCCCTATGATACTGTTTCATGCTGGACGAGCCCCAGAATGTGGGCTTGCATCTCAAATCTTGGGTTACCTCTGGTCATGCTGAGCTAGAAGAGTCCCACCCTTAGGGTGATTTTAGGCAGGAGTGGCATGGAGAAAGTGTGTCACCTCCCCGGATGCCCACAACTGCTTTCACGAAGGCACATACATGGGAGACACCACACCCAATCCAGGAAGCCTTCTCCCTGAGCCCAGAGATGGCCTCAGACTACCACTCCAGGCCTCCAGTCAACCAGAGCCCACAGGCAAGAAGAAATCAATTAGCCTCCCTTGGGGAAGGAGGCTGGCTCTGACCTCAGGCAGCTTATCTAAAAAGAAAAAATTTAAAAAACCTTTAAGGGGACACCTGGGCAGCTCAGTCAGTTGGGTGACCGACTCTTGATTTCAGCTCAGGGCAGGATCTCAGGGTCCTGAGATTGAGCCCCATGTCAGGCTCTGTACTCAGCAGGGAGCTTGAGGATTCTCTCCCTCTCCAGAATAAATAAACAAATCTAAAAAAAAAAAAATCTCCTTTAAGGAGCTGAACTGTTGAGGCCTGGTGAGGTTCAATGAGCAATTTTCCCAGCAGGGTCTAGCCTGGTTCTCCATTCTAAATCAGGACAGTCCTCCTGGATATGAGAAGATGTTATGTCTAGCTCATGACTGTTGAAGCTAAAAGGGACAGAGAAGAGCTGCCCATGCTTGATGAGGCTTCTGTTTAGGCTCCAATCCAAACCCTATTTATTTACATCAGCATGGCTCTGTCTTCCCTCGACGTGTTTGCCGAGCCTGGTTCCATTCATCATCCCATGGTGTATCTAACAAATATTCACAGTCCCTATTTGCTATTACAAGGTGGGCAGTGGGTAAAAGCTGGGATTTACAGACCAGTGACCTGGCCTAGCATCTGGTTTCCTTCTCTTGAAACCACAGCTGGCACTGAGGGCAGTAGCATTTGATGGAATCCACTGGTGACAAGCACTCACCTGCCTCCCTACTTTGGATGGTCTTGTTCTTCGACTTCCCTGAGAACATTTTCTGGAATTGTGAAACACATAACCTCAAGGGAAAATACAAACAAAAAATTCAGGAGTTAACACTGACCTTTTTCTCCAACTGCAACACACACTGGGAATGTCCCTAAGGCATCTGTTCATCTGTCTTATCACATCTTGCCCCTCGGGAGTCTCCTTCGGTCACCACGGTCACCACTTGTCTGTCGGTTTGATTAACCGAGAGCTTTGTGGCTGGCTCGAGATACCGGTTCCTATTTTTAGTTTGTGGGTAGGCTTTCGCAAGAAGGTTGTTGAGGTTGTATCTAGTTGCCTGAATGACTCCTCTCTTGAAAAGTGTCTAAAACAGGGGCGCCTGGGTGGCTCAGTTGGTTGGGCGACTGCCTTCGGCTCAGGTCATGATCCCGGAGACCCGGGATCGAGCCCCGCATCGGGCTCCCTGCTCAGTGGAAAGCCTGCTTCTCCCTCTCTCACTCCCCCTGCTTGTGTTCCCTCTCTGGCTGTGTTTCTCTCTGTCAAATAAATAAAATCTTAAAAAAAAAAGTGTCTAAAACAATGTCTAGCATGTACTAAGTATTCCATAAACATCAGCTAGAGAAACGAAGACTGGGTTCAGGGCATTTCTGGGAAGTGACTCACCAATACTTCTGTTCAGGGGGCACGTGTGCCAGTCTCGACGTGTCTGGAAACTAAACTCAGATTTTATTCCAAACCGACCCTGCTCTTTCTCCAGCAATGGTACCACCAGCTCCAGTTGCCCAAGCCAGCATGCTGACTTTTGTCACATCGTATCGCTTGCCTAGATCTGACACATATCAGACAGATGTCCCTGTCTCCTTCCTCTTGTGAGCTGCATCCAAACCATTATTATCTCCCTGAAATCATGGCCAGTCTCCAGTCTCCAGGAAGCTCCCCCTGATGCACGTCTGATGCCACAGCCTGAGAACCATGTGAAACACACATCTGCTCCTGCCTCTCCCCCGCTGAGAATCCCTCAGTGTCTCCCCAGTGCTCTTGGGGGAAGTCCACACTCCTCAGCATGGCTCAACCCTCTAGATCCCTGATCCAGCCCTTCTCAACAGCCGGAAGCCACCATCTGTCACTTCATTCTCTTGGACCCACTGCACCTGTAGCCTTGAGTGCTCTCCTCCTGACCTCTTCACTTGATGAGCTCCTACTCACCCTGCTAGATGAGCTCAGCTATTGCTTTCTCTGGGGAGACTGAGCAAGTGGTCCTTCCACTGACTGCCCTGGAATTATCCCCATCGGAACTCCTTCTATTGTGTCTTGTAGTTGCCTATTTACTCATGCGTCCTCTACTCAAGGTTCTGCATTCCACAAAGACAGATTTGGTATTTATTCATTGCTGGAACCCTAGCATGGGTACCATGCAAGGGCTCAATAAATACCCATTCAACGATTGAATGATGACAAAGGTGAGACAGCCTTTCACGAGCACTGTCTTCATTCCATTGTGCAAGGACATGAAACACAATCTGGGTCACACAGTCACAGCTTCGAGATAGTCATCCCAAGAAAGCCAACTGGCCAAAAGACACCCGATGACCACATCTGCTCAGGGTCACTTTTGCCGTGCTGTGCTCCAACAGTTCCAAGAACCCTCGTGGCCAGAGTACATAGAGGGGAGGCCTGGGTGGGGGAAACCATGTCCAGAATAACACTGACCACATGCTGCCCTTTCCAAGTGGAGAGAGTGGCTGCTAGTGACTCAGCCCCAGGAAGGCAATGAGAGCTTGAGGTATTTATCCAACAGGAGTAGTGGACCTAACCCAAGCCAGCCTCAATCCTTCTGGTGGCTTGGGTCACACGTCTAGTAAGAGCTGGCCAAGGTCAGGGGTTCAGACTATGATCTCAAAATGGCGCAATGGACTTTGGAAACTATGGGCAATGCCTATGAGCTCAACAACCCTCACAAACATCACCGTCATCAGCTGAGCCAGACACCAGAAGTAACCACATTGCCTTCTCCTGGTGTCATGGGTCCTCGCCAAGATATGCCATCTATCTGGACTCTGCAGATTCCAAGGGTTGGGTTTATTTTAGGACCACTGGAAAAGTTAATGGACTAAATGGCATCTGTGAGTTGTCCTCTTCATTCTTCGGGACTAGACAGCGCATGGGAAAACTGGGAGCATGCTATTAGGTGGGGGACACAGTCTCCCCGGTCATGAACTGTGACCGAGAAACAAGAGAAGAAAGGGGGGAAATTCTTTATGTGTCTCATGGATGGAAGGACTTCCTGCAGAAAACCTTCCAAAGGGCTTTTGGCTTAATACTGGCAAGACTCCAATTTGATGTCCTTCCCCTTGACTTTGGGTTTGGCCATGTGGCTTGCCTTGATGTTGGCAGATGTTATGTGGCTGAAAGTTTGGAAAGCACTTGTGCCCCTGGGCTTGCCTTTGCCCTCTGCCCTTACCAGCACGAGGCCATGCCCAGGTGAGTCCACCACTGCAGGGGGAGGATGAGAAGAGCCAATGCCTGGCTGAGCAGAGCCTAGAAGCATGAGTGGTCAGCCTTCCCAGAGTGTGTCTTTGCCCCAGCCAGCCTCTGGACCCACAGCTTCCTTGAGTCACCAAGGGGAGAGGCACACCGTGTCACTTCTGTATTGTACACAATGTGCCTTGCTTTGGAGGAAGGTGGTAAAAGGCAGAATAAAAAATGGGGCTGTTGGTTGGCAAGAGGACAGGGATGGCACACCCCAAAATGAAATCACTGGGACCAATAACTAAAACTGTTGCTCGGGTGAATAAAACCTCCATTTACAAATCATCTACTGTTCACTAGGCACAGTGCTAATAAACATTTTCAAGGTACCGTCTGATAAGCTTCCAGAAAGATTATCACCATTTCACAGGTGAGGAAACCGAGGCTCAGAGAGGTTACTCCACTGGCTAAAAGTCATAGAGCTAGTAAATGGAGAAGGAATTCTAACCTGCTTTCAATAGCCCTGATACCCAGCGCAACTGTCACCATCCTCCGGCTTCTGTGCCCCACCTCTCAGGCCACCTCCCCCCGCTTAGCTCAGGGATCGCACAGACTGCTTCCTGGAGACGTCTGCTCCCTCCACCCAGCCACACTCATCAGCTTTCCCGGATCAGCGTGCTGGTGCTCCCAGGCCCCACTCCAGGGCCAGCCTCCCCAGCCCGGTCCTGCCACTAAGGAGCACCATGCCTCTTAGCCCTAAGACTTCTTCAAGGCCCTAACCAGGCAAAAAATTAAAATAAATACACAATAGAAAATAAATTCAAGATAGTTTAAGGCTAATGTTCCAAACAGCAACTCAGAGCACTCAATTTTTCTAACCTGGGGTCATCCGAGAATTTAGGCACCAACTACAGACGGATTCATTTATCCAATTGTGTGTAAGAGAGTCACCGGGGAAGAGGATAGGAGCAGGGCTGGCCAGGGCATCTAGAAAGGAAAGAAGGGGCTACCGGCTCAGCAAACAGGAAGTGAGCCGCTCTTCTGTGCCCGGCATTGTCTATGGGCATAGGCTGTGCCCAGGGAGACTGGCCTGCGCACTCATGAGTCAGGAACCCCCAGTCCCAGGTTGAGGGGCAGTGGCACCAAATAAAGTTCAAAGCACCAGGGAAGTGAATCCTTCCTTCTGCAATGGGGTTCAGGTCCATGACCCAGGAGAGGCTAGAAAGAACTTGTCACAGGCAGAAGGAATGCTCTAAGGCAGCAGTTAGAACTCCCTAGGAAGGAGGGAGGAGCCAGCTTGTAACCATGGGGAGTCAAGGGACTGGATGGAAGTATGAATTTGTGAGATTGGGTCAGATTCTAAGCCAGGACTAGTAAGTTTTCTTTGTCAATATCTTTGATATGTTTATATCAAACAGTTGATACAAAGCGTTGATAAACATAACAGAATCCTGTTAGGGTCCAAAGTTCCCAATATAAAGGCAAAATCTAGGAAAAGAAAATGTTCAGTCTCTCTCTACATTTTTATCACTCACAGACATCCTCAGGGAAGTGGTCACACTGAAGGTTGGTCCCAAGAGCAGCCCAGATTCACTTCCCTGGTGCTCTGCCCAGGTAGAGCGGCCCAGGCACAGGGTCCTTTCAGCAGGACCCCCCGACCCCGGGGCGCTCCCGGCCGTGGGCCTTTGATCACCCTACCTGTCTGGGTTCTTCAAAGCTTCTTCAAAGTCCACATTCAAAGCCTTGCACATCTGGGAGAGTCCCAGCAGGTCCCCGGAGAAAGGCTGTCCGGGAGAGCGCCACCGGTTGGTAGAGCCAACCATCCGGCGTTCCAGCCGAGCTCTGTGCTGCTTGGGAAGCAAATGTGGGCAGAAAATCCTTTTTTAGCCTCACCCAGAGGCCAGGTTTTCCAATGCACAAAACAGAAAGAAAATCAAGACATATTTTAAAACACTGGCTGACTGTCAAACATGGCCAGAATTTCTCAGGAGCCATCCTCTCGAGGCCAATATCCTCTCGAGTTCAAGGAACAAAGCGATATGGAATTTAGGATCTAGAACAGAAGGTTCCAGAGGCAAAAAGTTCAGAGAGCAAGATTGTTTCTTTGCAGGTTTTTCTGAAGAACCCACAGGCCGAGACAGGTGGGTATGTCAAGAGACTCTTCCTTACGTGCCTGTTCTCACTTGGGATTCAGAGAGATAGCAAGCAGAGATCCTGGGTGGGACTGTTTTTCTCTCTTATTGTGGCAAAAGACACAAAACGTAATATTCACCATTTTATCCATTTCATCGCAGACGACTGGGTAGCGGGCGGTACATGTACAAAGCTGTACAGCGATCACCTCCATCGAGCTCGAAGCATTTTCCTTCCCCCACAAGGAAACCTTAGACGTTCAGGCCCTCACCCCTGACCCCTCCCCCAGCTCCTGGAAACCAGCTCTCTGCTTCCCGCTTCTGTGCATTTGCTGCTCTCGATATTTATATAAATGGAATCAGACAATATGTGGGCTTTTAGGCTTGGCTTCGTTCCCTTGGCATACTGTTTTCCACGTTCACCCTGTGGTAGCACAGATCAGAACTTCATTCCCCGTTGGGGCTGAATACCGTTCCACTGTGTGGGGGGACCGTATTTCGTCTAGCCATTCATCGGGTGACAGACACGCGTGTCTTTTCCACCTCTTGGCAATTGTGAGAAATGCTGCTGTGAACATTTGTGTACAAGTTTCTGTTTGAACACCTGCTTTCAATCCTTTTGGGTCTATACCCAGGAATGGACAGCTGGGCCCCTGGGCGGGGACTTTTACTTAGATGTTTTCTTGAGCTCCCAGGGCTCAGCAGCTTCCTTAAGGGAACAGAATGCTCAGCACGCTATAAGCCTCAGACGTAGTGGCCCGAGGACCATGAGGGACCCAGAGGCGGGGGGGCTGTTCCTGAGCCAGGCTAGTCACCAGCAGGGTAATGGGGAGACCGGGGCCAGGGAAATCAAATCAAATCTTGCTATCACCACTAATGGGTTGTATGGCCTTAGGCAAGTCATTTAATCTTTTGAGCCTGTGGGTCCTCGTCTGATGATGGCCATGGCGATGGTGATGGTGTTAAAAGGATAAGAGGAAGTCTGGGAGCTAGGTGTTAGTGCCTGGAATATGGCGGGCGATCAACACTGGGGGGCATGAATCTGATGCAGTCCTGTGGGTGGTGGGCTCTGACAGCAGGGTCAGCCAATAGGGCGGGGGGTCATGAGTGGTGCACGACCCGTCCCCTCATGCCAGCGTGGCCACAGAGCTTCAAGCAGGGGCTCCTGCTGCTCGCCACGGCCTGGCCCCCTGGGACCCCGCGCTGCTCACCGGATGCAGCATTTTCAGGAACAGTCGTGGTGAGGACACACGGGGGAGGGCGGAAGAAACACCTGGAAGACAAAAGAGGTAAGGTCTCAAAATCTCTCCAGAGGGGCTCTTCAAAACAGGGGATTGGCCTGAAGAGTCTATTTTGCCACAAAAAAGTGATATGAGTAAACTTCTGGGGTGGGTCATTTGTAAATCAGGAGACTCTCTGACTTTGTAAAGCCCACCGGGAGACTGCGGTTCTCTGCTCTTGTGCTGGAGATGGGACTCTGGAAAAGCCAAACGGGAGCTAAGCCACCATTCTTCACCCCTTTACCAAGGCATGGGAACCGAAGGGGGTCTGTAAGTAGGCTGCTCAGATCATTTGCTCCTTGTGATGATCCCTCAGCTCCCAGGACCCCTGTCCCCCAGCCTGGGGCCCCCACAGCCCGTCCCTGCCTCGTCCAGGCAGCACAGGTTACCAGGGTGCCCGCCGCCTCTAACGGGGATGAAGAGTCCCGGCCACACTTACGTCTCCGAAGACCCCTGGCAGCCCCCGGGGCGTTCACAAGAGAAGCTTGTCGCACAGAGGCGATCTTGTGGCCTTGGTCTCTGAACGACAGGATCACTGCGGGCCGCTCACCTCTGACTCCGGATCCCGAGAGTGCTCATGACATCTGGGGCTCCCCCTTTTCTTCTTAGAGGTCAAGGTGCTTTGGTAGGAGAGCTTGCCCTTGGTTTCCCAATTGTGGCCGCCATGGCAACATGAGGAAAGGTTCTGAGAACTTCCTGTTCCAGGCTGTCTCAGCGGGGCTGGGGGCTGTGGGCAGGGCGGCCTCTCACAGGCCTCCCTCC
>PITA01007164.1:0-25262 GCA_004023965.1 Spilogale gracilis
TCAGTTGGTTAAGCGACTGCCTTCGGCTCAGGTCATGATCCCGGAGACCCGGGATCGAGTCCCACATCGGGCTCCCTGCTCGGCGGGAAGCCTGCTTCTCCCTCTCTCACTCCCCCTGCTTGTGTTCCCTCTCTCGCTGTGTTTCTCTCTGTCAAATAAATAAAATCTTTAAAAAAAAAAAAAAAAAAAAAAAAAAAAAAAAAAAAAAAAAAAAAAAAAAAAAAAAAAAAAAAAAAAAAAAAAAAAAAAAAAAAAAAAAAGAAAGCTCATTGTTGAGTCTTCAGAGTGCTGTCGCAGCTAACTGAATGTCTGACAATTAAAACGGGCTCTCAAAAAATAAATAAAAGAAATAAAATAAAATAAAATAAAATAAAATAAAAAATAAAATAAAATAAAATGGGCTCTCATGAATAAGAGCCATGGGCGGAGCTGGTCAAAGAGGGTCACAAATCCCCTGTGGGGGGCCGAGCCTCTGCAGGGAAGGGCGGCAGTAGAGCCGAGATGCAAGGCAGCCTGTTCCATGTGTTGGGAACAGCATAGGAAAAACAGAGACATCAAATGAGATGATTTGTTCAAAGGACTGAAATGGGGTTTACACTGGCCAGGGGGCAGGGCCCAGCACTGGAGGACATGTATCCCATATAGCACTTCTGGCGTTGTATTTTTTTTTTTTTCAGATTTTATTTATTTGATAGAGAGAAACACAGCCAGAGAGGGAACACAGCAGGGGGAGTGAGAGAGGGAGAAGCAGGCTTCCCGCCGCGGAGCAGGGAGCCCGATGTGGGATGGGTCTGGGAGACCATGACCTGAGCCGAAGCAGTTGCCTAACCAAGTGAGCCACCCAGGCGCCCCCCAAGTGGATTTTTTTTTTTTAAGATTTTATTTATTTGACAGAGAGAAACACAGACAGAGAGAAACACAGCCAGAGGGATCGCAAAAGCAGGAAGCAGGGGGAGTGAGAGAGAGAAGCAGGCTTCCCGCCGAGCAGGGAGCCCGATGTGGGACTCGATCCTGGGTCTGGGAGATCATGACCTGAGCCGAAGGCAGTCGCCCAACCGACTGAGCCACCCAGGCGCCCCCCCAAGTGGATTTTTAAGTGATATAATTACATACGATAAAATGCATAGATCTTATCTACGCTCATAGTTTGCAAGTGCCATCTTCAATAGAGGGGAACCAATCTTGCCTCCATTTTCCTGCATCAGGTGTCAGTATTTTATTAACCTTTTACGGATCCGATTTTGGCTCCGGCGTGAACAATTTTTGTGCGAGGGAGGGACCAAGTGCGATCCTTCACGACTCTCGTCTGCGGCGACTCGGGGCTTGCGCTCGGGCGCCCCCTGCCGCCCATTGTGACGCGGGCCGCGGGCCGGATCCTCGAGGCGGGCAGCCGCGGCGGGACAGAGCCCCTGGAGCCATGGCCGAGACGCAGGAGCTGCTCTTGCAGCTGCAGAAGGACAACCGCGACGGGAGACTGCGGAAGCAAGAGCTGGAGGAGCTGGTGCGCGGGCTCGAGGCCGAGAGCGAGAGCCTCACCGGGCGCCTGCAGGACCTGCGCGAGCGCGAACGCAGGTGCGCGGACGGGCTGCTCGATGCGGCGAGGCGGTCGCGCGAGGGTCAGTCTCGTGGGCGGCGGCGCCCGGGCTGGGCAGAGCCGCCGGCCGGCCCGTCGGTTACTCCTCTCTGCCCGGGCCCAAACTTCCGCTCACGGCGGCGGGACCTGGACGACCTACTCCGGGCACCCACGAAGGGGAGGGTGCGGCGCGGGCTTCCTCGGCCCCACTCGCAGCGGGCCTTTCCCGGGCGCTGCGGGAGCCTGGGCACCTGCCGCCTCCCGCGGTGGCACCGCTTCAGTCTCGCCTCTGCAGCCTGCAGCGGAAGCGAAGCCAGGCGGCGCGGGGCCTGCGCGGGGAGGCGCGCGAAGCCGCTCGGGAGCGCGCGGAAAGGGCGCGCGGGTTGCTGGAAGCGGCGGAGCAGCGGCAGCGAGACTTGGTGGGGGCGGGGCCCTGGAAGGGCGGGGCTATCGGGGCGGGCGGGGCGGGGCCCTGGATGGGGTACCGCCCGCCTCGAGTCTGGGGTCTCCGAGAAGCCCAGACAACCCCCTCGACCCCCTTCCGCAGGAGCAACAGAACCGGCAGCTGCAGGAGCAGTGGGAAGAGCTGTCGAGTCAGGTATATTAAGGAGACGGCCTCGGTCTCTAGCTTCCCTAGGAAGTCCCACTGTTGTCCTCGCCCCCGTTTGGCCCTGTGCCCTCCTCCCAGGACACTCCCCGCCCCTCGAAGCCCCGCAAACCCCACCCTCACAAAACCCATCCCTAGCTCTTCTACTACGGAGGGGAACAACTGAGTCAGCAGCGCGCAGAGCAGCAACTCGGGACCCAGCTGATGGTGTTGCAGGTGTTTGGGTGGGACCCCCAAGGCCGGAGGGGCGGCGAGGGCGGGGCCATGACGACCTGGGGCGCGGAGGCTCTCTGAGGGGCTGGGGTGGGCAGAGCGGAGGCGTGCGTGGGGTCCCGGGCGTCCTGGACTCCTGACCCTCCTTGGATCTGTCGGAAGAAAGAGCTGGAGCTGGTGGAGGCCAAGCACGCCCGGCAGGCGGAGAGCCTGCGGCAGGTGAGGGCGGAGCCGGGGCCTGAGAGAGGAGGTCGGCTTCGGGTGTGGGTGGAGCCTGGGCCGGTGCGGGAGGCTGGAGAGCCCGGGCTACCCGGAGTCTCATCAGGGCTCCCCTCGTGCCAGGGCGCGCAGCGGAGGGAGGAGGCCTGGGCCAGCTTTCAGGAGCAGAGCGGAGTCCTGCAGGTACCGCCCCCCTCCTTCCAGAGAGCCGCTCCTGTCCGACTCCCCTCCATCCCCGGGACTGCAGCGCGCACCCCCCACCCCCCGCGCTTCCGGGGTCTCCTCGCCCAGTCCTGAGGCCTTACTCCCCCTCCCTCCAGGAGCTGCAGGGAAAGGTGATGGAGGCGGCGGCTGCGCTGGACGCCTCTCGGGGCGGCCCGGAGCTGTAAGGGGGCCAGGACTGTGGGGTAAGGTAGGGTGGCAGTGGAGCTGAGTTAGGTCGCCCACCTCGATGCCCTTCCCAGCAGGTGCGACTCCCAGCCTCGCCCGGTGCAGGACTGCGCGGGCTCGCTCATGGAGGAGGTGGCCAAGGCTGACTGTGTGAGCGCGGGCCCGGACGGGGCGGGCAGGCTGGAGTCAGGACCCGCCCGACACCGAGGTCACCCGCACCCACGGGGCCGCGCCTCCCCTCGAGGGCCCGCCCCTCCATGGACCCGCCACCACCCGGACCCGAACTCGGGGGTGGGGTTCTAGCCCCTTACGATTCCCGCCGCCTCCATGAGAGACTCGGAACTCGTGGCGAACCCGCCCCGACGCCGAGCTGAACGCCGCTCCCTCTCTCCGCAGGAGAGGCGGCTTTTCACTGGCACCGGCAGGGCAGGCATCAGGTGAGCCAGGTGGCGGGCGGCGGGCGCGCGGGGCTCGGGCCCACCCCCCTACTTACTCACCACCCCTGTCCGCCGTCTGTCCGCGGGTACTTGGGTCCGCAGGCTGTGGGCCCTGGGCGCGCTGCAGACGCTGCTGCTGCTCCCGCTCGGTTTCCTGGCGCTGCCGCTGTTCTTCCTGATGCTAGTGAACCCCTCGGCCCTCCGCCAGGGGCTCCCGCACCTTGTCTCGGACGCCGCCTTCCGCCGCCTGCGCTACACGTTGTCCCCGCTGCTCCAGCTGCGCGCGCGCGGCCTGCTGCCGGCCTAGAGCGCATCACGCCGGCCACGGCCGCCTGCACCTCTGTCTCCGTGTGCTTTCTGGGCGCCTGGGTGGAGCCGAGGGGACACTTTCGGAGGGGGTCATGTGTCCCTTGGCCCAGCGGTCCTGGCACCTCGGGCTCAGCGGGGGCGGGGCTTCCAGGCGCTTCTTGGGTTTGGACAGGCCGCGGCGGGTGCGGTGGCTGAGCCCGCGACTCCGGCATCAGCAGGACGCGCGCTCGTCCGGTAACCGCGCCTTGGGGTGGGGGTGGGGGTCGCACCAAGGTGCTCCTGCGAGCCCTCCTAGGAGCCCCTTTCCTACAGCCCCTGCTGCAGCATCCGAGGCAACCCGGAAGTTGGCCGGTATCCTTGTGCTAAACTTGCTTTTTCCCTTCTGGTGAGCCTGGGGGCGGGGGAGCAGGCAGGGCAGGCTTTCTCCGTGGGGGTCCCCGGTTCCCCCGGTGCGGCTGCGCGGGGGTTGTGCAGATCCCCGCAACATCCCTTGGTTTTCTCGGGGCAGGTTCCTCGGGGCGCCGGCCTGAGCATTTCTCTCCTGTGGTCCCCTTGCGGAACGTGCCCGCCCCGCTGGCTGTGCGCGCTCCCCGGGGTGGTCTTCCTGGGGAATCTTCTTTTTATTAGGTGAGATGTTCTACTTAGTGGAAATGATGAACCTTGAGGTTTTTTGGTCTAATACCTACTTTTATTCTTTACGTTTTTTGGTAGCGGAATTGTTCTGTGTATCTCCTTGTGGGCGCGCATGTGCTCACACCCGCGCCCCCCCGAAACCACCCTCCGAAACAGGTTTTTGCTGTGGTCTCCAAACAACTGTTTTCTTATGGATGTGTAGGTGGGTTTTTTTTTTTTTTTTTAGTCCTTTTGGGGTTAAATGTATGTAGTCCTGTGTATAAATTTTCATCAAATTTAGAAAGTGTGTGCTGTGTCCAAAAAAAAAAAAAATTCCATTCTTGTTCAGGAGTTGTAATAGTCAAATACGGTAACTTTTATGGGTGTAAACATTCCGTTGCTCACTATTTTATGCTCTCATGCACAGATGGGTTTATTTCCACCATTTGGCTGTGGTGAATAATGCTTCTGTGAACACTGGTGTGTAAATATTTGTTGGTGTGCCTGCCTTCACTTCTTTTGGGTAAATACACAGACTTGGAACTGCTGGCTCATTGGTACCTCTGTGTTTGATATTTTGAGGACCAAGGGCTCTAATTTCTCCACATCCGCACCAACATCTGTTTTTTTTTTTTTTTATTTATTTTAAAGCTCATTTATTTATTTGGGAAAGAGGGCAGGAGGGGGAGGAAAAGAGAGTCTGAAGTGGACTGCAGACTCCACCCTGACTGCAGAGCCCAGGGCCGGGCTTGGTCCAGCCTCACTGGACTGTGACTGACCCTCGCTGAAACCGAGTCAGATGCTTAACCTGAGTCACCCAGGCGCCCCCTGTTGTTTTTCAAATTAAAAAAAATAATAATAACCATTTTCACGTGTGATTTTTTTTTTTTGCTTTCAGTGTTTAAGGCATTGCATTATCTTTATTTCTTTTCTTTTTTTAGATTATTTTTATTTATTTTAGAGAGAGAACGAGTATGAGCTGGGGGAGGGGGAGGGAGGGGCAGATGGAGAGGGAGAGACCTCAAGCCACCTGTGCGCTCCGGCCCCTGAGAACATGACTTGAGCTGAAACCTAGTTGAATGCTCAGCCGAGTCAGCCAGGTGCCCCAGGCATTGCATTATCTTTATTTTTGTTCCTCCAGGTTTTTACTTAAATATATCCTATTTTTTATACTTTATAACTATAAAATTAAATCTGTGAAATAAGGCATTTTAGGGATATCTAGCTTTTATCCCTGAGCCTTCTACCCTGTTGCCTGCCCTCCCTTAGAAGAAACATGAGGCGGTTTTAATGAGCTCTTTTCTCCCTTAACTAAGTGAAATATACTGTCGTGACCTCCTCCCTTTCTTAGATAAACAGGGTGTAGGGCGTGGACTTCTCTGCTCCCCTTTCAGCACCTGGCTCGTGTCCTTTACTCAACTGCAATGATGCTTTATAAACAGTATCTTGGGGTTCAGCTGGCTGGTCAGGTACAGCACGTGACTCTTGACCTTGGGGTTGTAAGTTTGAGCCCCACATTGGGTGTAGAGATTGCTTTAAAAAATTAAATCTTTAGAAACAAAACAAAAACCAAGCAGTATCTCAACGAGGAGCCTTCTGCAAGCACCTTCCTGTATTTTGCCAGTGTTTGAGACTGATTCCCAGAAGTGGATTGTGGTCAGAGGGTAATCCCACACAAAGTAGTGCTGGATACTGCCCAGGTCCTCCTTCTACTTGGACTGTTTTCCATTCCTCCCGTCACTGGATACGACGGCCCCTTTTCCCGCAGCCTCAGCCATGGTGCATCCTGTCACACTGGGAGTCTGACGGGTGGGAAGGGCACTTCAGTGGAGTTTTTATTTGCATTCCTCTTATGATCGAGTTTAAGGGTATTTTCATATTTCAGGGCCAGTTGCCTTTCTATTTCTGTAAATGTCATTTCCTTATCTGAAAAATACAGGATTGTAGGTTCTTCTCCCTCAGTTGGCATTTTGAGATCTTGTGTAAATATTCACTGTTTGTCTTGTACTTTGTTTATGATGTTCTTTTGCTATCCATACGTTGTTTTGTAACAATTTACTTTTCTGTATTGATTCTGGATTTGGGTAGGGAAGTTCTTACTTCTAAGTGGTTGTTGAGGAAACTCACCTACATCTTCTTCTAACATTTGCATAATGGCATTATTATTACTTCTTAATCTCTACACCCAACGTGGGGCTCATACTCACGACCCTGGTATCAAGAGTAGCATGCTCGGGGCGCCTGGGTGGCTCAGTGATTGGGCCTCTGCCTTTGGCTCAGGTCATAATCCGGAAGTCCCATGATTGAGCCCCGCAGCAGGCTGCCTGCTCAGCAGGAAGCCTGCTTCTCCCTTTCTCACTCCCCCTGCTTGTGTTCCCTCTCTGGTTGTGTTTCTCTCTGTCAAATAAATAAAAAATCTTAAAAAAAAAAAATAAGTAGCATGCTCTTCTGACCGAGCCAGCCAGGTGCCCCTTGCATGGTTTCTTAGTTCACATTTCAATCTCTAGTCTATTTCAGACTTACCATGCTTATGATGTGAGGATCATTTGCACTTCTGGAGAAGTTTCAGACTCGGCTTGTCAATTTCTGTAAGAATGTCTGGGAATGTGGGGTGCCTGGGTGGCTCAGTCGTTTGAGCATCTGCTGCAGCGGGAAGCCTGCTTTTCCCTCTCTCACTCCCCCTGCTTGTGTTCCTTCTCTAGTTTGTGAGATATCACAAGTAGGCAGAGAGGCAGGCAGAGAAAAAGGGGGAGACAGGCTCCCCGTTGAGCAGAGAGCCCGACGTGGGGCTCGATCCCAGGATTCTGAAACGATGACCTGAGCCAAAGGGTCATAACCTGAGCCACCTAGGCGCCCCAATAAATAAAATCTTAAAAAAAAAAAAAAAAAGAATGTCTGGGAATGTGAGTACAGTGAATTTAGAAACTAATTTGCAGAGAATTTAGTCTTCCAGTTCTCAAACATGATGTCAATGTCCAGTTTTTATTTATTTCAGCAATTATTTGTATTATTATTATTATTTTTTTAGTGTAGAAGTTTCACACATTTTTACTTTTATCCCTAGGTATTTTATGTTTTTGGACTCTATTAAAAGTGGTCTAGATGTTTTTCATTTTTCATTTTCCAACTGCTCATTGGTAGCACAATACAATTGACTTTTGTCGATTCACCTTGTGTCCTGCATATTGATGAACTACCCTATTCATTCCCAAGCTCTCCGGTAGGTTCCTCAGGATTTTTAAAAAATATTTTATTTATTTATTTGAGAGAGAGAGAGAGAGAGAGAGAGAGCGCGCACCAGCAGGGAGAGAGAGAAGCAGGCTTCCTGTGAGCTGGGAGCCCAACATGTGGCTCAGTCCCAGGACCTGGAGATCATGACCCAAGCCGAAGGCAGATGCCCAACCCACGGAGCCACCCAGGCGCCCCGGGAAAGGCATTCTTTTTTTTTTTTTTTTTTTTTAAAGATTTTATTTATTTATTTGACAGAGAGAGAGAGAGAGAGATCACAAGTAGGCAGAGAGGCGGGCAGAGAGAGGGGAAGAAGCAGGCTCCCTGCCAAGCAGAGAGCCCGATGTGGGCCTCGATCCCAGGACCTGAGACCATGACCTGAGCCAGAGGCAGAGGCTTTAACCCGCTGAGCCACCCAGGCACCCCAGGAAAGGCATTCTTTTTTTTTTTTTTTTTTTCCAGGAAAGGCATTCTTAAGAAGCTGGATGTTTATGAGCGAGGCACTGTGCTATGATTATATTTTCTCGGAATGTCCTTGTCTTAGGGCTGTGCTACCCTCATAAAAATGGTTTGGGGACTGTTCCCTATTTTCTGGGAAACTGTGGAACATTGGCATTTTTCTTCCTTTAAACGTTTAGATCCATCCTGGCTTTATGATGAAAAGAAAACTTCCCCCTAATAATCTTTGTTGTTAACACAGAGAAGTATATGAATCATCAGTGAATTTTCCCAAAGGGAATATCTCTGTAGAATAAGAAACAGGATGTTATCAGCGCCTTCATTTTCCGTCATGCCTCCCTAGTTGCTCCCTCCTTCAGAAGTAACTACCGGGGGCGCCTGGGTGGCTCAGTCGTTAAGCATCTCTCTTCAGCTCAGGTCATGATCCCAGGGTCCTGGATCAAGCCCCACACTGGGCTCCTTGCTGAGCGACAGGCCTGCTTCTCCCTCTGGCTGCCGCTCCCCCAGCTTGTGTTCTCTCTCTGACAAATAAATAAAATCCTTGAAAAAAATGCAGTATATATCTTTTTGTGTCTGGATTCTTTTGCTAAACATAAGAGTAGTCCATACTGGGGTGCCTGCGTGGCTCAGTGGGTTAAAGCCTCTGCCTTCGGCTCAGGTCGTGGTCTCAGGGTCCTGGGATCGAGGCCCGCATCGGGCTGTCTGCTCAGCAGGGAGCCTGCTTCCTCCTCTCTGTCCGTCTGCCTCTCTGCCTACTTGGGATCTCTCCATCAATAAATAAAAAATCTTAAAAGAAAAAAGAGTAGTCCATACTGCCTGCTGCCCCGTTCATTTATTTCTATTGCATTTTATCCCATCACATGACTAACCACGATTATTCATCTCTTGTCGGAAAGGCATTTGGTTTTGATGGTGATGAGTGTGTGCCTCACAACATCCCTATTTGTCTTCCGATGCACGGATCAGGCACCTCTCTAGGAGTGAGTGACCGGGGCATGGCGTGTGAGGGCCTTGGTTTTAGCGGACACCTGAGTTTTCCGAAGTGTTGTACCGGTTTGCACATCGACCAGCCCCCGAGTGGCCCTGTAGCTCCACTGGTGGTCTTATGAATCCTGGGCGTGCACGCAGGTGAGTAGGCGCCACACTGTGTGACTCGCGTTTACACGGTGGCTATGAAGCCGGGCACATTCCTCGGCTCTCGGCGATCTGCTTTGTGAAATGCCTCTTTTCGCTTTTTTAAAAAAATATTTTATTAGAGAATCCAAGCCGGGGGAGCAGCTGGCGGGGGGGCAGGGGCAGGCTCCCAAGGACCCAGGAGCCCGGGATCGTGGCCGGAGCCGCCCGGGCGCCCGGCCGAGGGCCTCTTCAGGACTTCGTCCACTGTGCTGCTCAGCTGTGTCTTGACTGATCGCGAATATCTCCCCAGGTGTGTGGCATGCTTTTTGTTTTACACACACATTTTAAGTAGGCACCATGCCTAACGTGGAGCCCAACGTGGGGCTTGAACTCAGGGCCCTGAGATCAACTGTCAGATGCTTAACCGACTGAGCCATCCAGGCACGCCAATACATATTTCTTTTATTAAGATTTTTAAAAAGATTTTATTTGACAGAGAGAGAGAGAGACATATCACAGGTAGGCAGAGAGGCAGGCAGAGGGAGAGAGGAGGAAGCAGGCTCCCCGCCGAGGAGAGAGCCCGATGCGGGCCTCGATCCCAGGACCCTGAGATCATGACCTGAGCTGAAGGCAGAGGGTTAACCCACTGAGCCATCCAGGCGCCCCTCCTTAAGATTTTATTTACTTACTTGAGAGAAAGCGAGCAGAGAGCAAGTATGAGCAGGGGGAGAGACAGAGGGAGAGAGAAAGGGAGAAGCAGACTCTCCGCAGAGCAGGGAGCCTCATGGGGGCTCAATCCCAGGCCCCTGAGATCATGACCTGAGCCGAAGGCTGACGCTTAACTGGCTGAGCCACCCAGGTGCCCCACAATACATATGTTTTTAAAAGCTTACTTACACATTTTAGGTAATCTCTACACACAATGTGGGGCTCGAACTCATGACCCCAAGATCCGGAGGCATGTGCTCTATGGGCTGAGTCAGCCAGGAGCCCCTGCCATACCCTTCGGTAGAGTTGAAATTAATTTTGCCTTTATGATTAGCGCTGTTGTTGACCCTAAGGGATCTGTGTCCTGAGGTTCTCAAGCCATTCTCTTCTCTATCTGCTTCAAAAGGCCTTTTTAAAAAAATAAATAAAAAGATTTTACTTGTGAGAGGGAGAGCACACACGAGCAGGGGGAGGGCAGAGAGAGGGGGAGAGGTCGCTTCCCTGCTGAACTGAGTCCAGCACCGGGCTCAATCCCAGGCCCCTGAGATCGTGACCTGAGCTGAAGTCAGACGCTTAACTGACTGAGCCCCCCCGGCGCCCCGCTCCCCAAGGTCTTTAAAGTCTACCTTGGGGGCGCCTGGGTGGCTCAGTTGGTTGGGCGACTGCCTTTGGCTCGGGTCATGATCCCGGAGACCCGGGATCGAGTCCCACATCGGGCTCCCTGCTCGGCGGGAAGCCTGCTTCTCCCTCTCTCACTCCCCCTGCTTGTGTTCCCTCTCTGGCTGTGTTTCTCTCTGTCAAATAAATAAATAAAATCTTTAAAAAAAAAATAATAAAGTCTACCTTGAACATACGGCTCTACAGCCCACCTGGCATTCCCGTGTCTCAGGTGAGGTGGGGGGCTGTATTTGTTTCTCTGTAGTGATAGTAGCTGACAGGCACCAAGGTTGAGAAGACCGTCCTCCTGCTGCCAGGCCTCCGTGTACGGGTCTGCTCCTGGGCTTCTCTCCCATCGGAAGCCACCTTGCTTTGACTACAGCAGCTTGAGGATGTCTTGATGTTTACGCTTGTTGGTCTTTAAAATCAATATGGCTACATTTTGACCTTTGTATTCCCCTACAAACTTTTTAAAAAGATTTTATTTATTTGAGAGAGAGATAACGAGAGAGCAGTGGGGAGGAGAGGGAGCAGGGACCCCCCCCCCCCCCACTGTAGCAGGGCTCGATCCCAGGACGCTGGGCTCATGAACTGAACCCAAGGCAGATGCTTAACCGACCGAGCCACCCAGGCGCTCCCTCTCCTGTACATTTTAGACATGCCAATTTCTACCACAGAACTTTCCGGGATTTCGATTGGCATTTAGAGTGAAACTACAGATCAGTTTGGGGAGAACCAACATCTGTATGAGGCTGAGTCTTCCAGTCTGTGAATACGTTACTGTTTAGAGCTCCTCTCCACATTTGTAGTTTTCAGTATTTCTTAAGACTCTTTCATCAGATTTCTTTCTTTTTTTTTTTTTTTTTTAAAGATTTTATTCATTTATTTGACAGAGAGAAATACAGCCAGAGAGGGAACACAAGCAGGGGGAGTGAGAGGGAGAAGCAGGCTTCCTGCCGAGCAGGGAGCTGATATGGGGCTCGATCCTGGGTCTCCGGGATCATGACCTGAGCCGAAGGCAGTCGCTCAACCAACTGAGCCACCCAGGCGCCGCAGATTTCTTTCTTGATATTTGATGTTTTAGGATCCCACTGTAAATGGTATTTTCTTTGTCGTTGTGAGCTATATGTTGTACACACACGACTTGACTTTCGTATATGACTTTGTATCCTATCTCCTTGACTAGAGATCATATTTGGATTTTTAAGTACCCAAGTGCCATTTCTGAGTTTTGTTTTCTCCCATTCCAGATTCTGTAACTCTTTCCTTTTACTGCTCATGGAGCTGTGCAGGGCCCCCAGCACAGGGCAGAGCAGAGGCTGAGAGCAGGCACCTGTAGACTTTTTTCTTTGCTATCCCACCTGTAGGCATGGTGGGTTTTTTGCAGATATATAAAGGAGGTTTCTGGTTTTTGGGGATGGCTTTATTTCTAGTACACCTGATTTTGAGTGTAGACCAAGCTTCTCTAATAAGCTCCTCAGACACAGACTCTTGGGTTGGTCTTTTGTCACCAATGTCATTGAAACAGGAACATTTTTAAAAAAGATGATTTATTTATTTTGACAGAAAGAAACACAGCCAGAGAGGGAACACAAGCAGGGGGAGTGAGAGAGGGAGAAGCAGGCTTCCCGCCGAGCAGGGAGCCCGATGTGGGGCTCGATCCCGGGTCTCCGAGATCATGACCTGAGCCGAAGGCAGTCGCTTAACCAACTGAGCCACCCAGGCACCCCTACTCTTTTAATTTCTAAATATTTAGGGTTCTTCCCGAGATCTTTATGGCTGCTGATCCCCAAAATTCCACGCAGAGAACACACACATGCCGCGTGATGCCGAGAGCTGCCCTGAGGCCCAGCGGGCGGTGAGCCTGGGGCAGGGGGGGGGCGGCGGAGCCCTGCTGCCGTGGCCGGAGTGGGCTGGTGGCCGTCAGGTGAGGCAGGGGGTGGACGTTCAGGCCTCCTGAGTTGACTTTCCAGTTGTTCTATCACTTGTGAAGAGAGGGCTGTGAAAATTTCCGCGTCTATCCGTGGAATTGTTTGACTTCTGTCAGATTTTGCTTCCTAAGGTTGGACACACAGTTGTAGGCAGTAGAGCCTTTTTTCTCTGTGTTCTCCACCTCAGGGGCATGGCCTCAGATTCCAAGGGCCTCCTGGTCAGCTCCTCCCTGGTTCTTCGTCCTCCGTCCGGGTTGCAGTCCTGAGGCTGACTGTGGTGCTTAGTCCCTTGATATGTGACATGATTAAAGAGATGCAAAGAGACTGCTGTGGTCGCAGGATGACTGTCCCAGCTGTTATTTCTTCCTTCCTCTTTTCCTGCCTTCTTTGGGATTTTTTAACCTTCCTACTGTCATTTTCTAAGATTTATTTTAGAGAGAGATAAAGCATGAGCAGGGGAAGAGGGAGAAGAGAGAGAATCCTCAAGACTTATCGCTGAGCGCAGACCTGGATGTGGGGCTCAGTCCCGCGACCGAGCTGAAACTAAGTCGGATGTTCGACTGGCCGTGCTGCCCCGGCGCCCCTTGGTTCCTTAGGGCTCAGCGTGCTCCCTGAAGCTCGCTGTCGGTTTCTCATCACCCCGGAATCCCGCTGGAAGCTGACTGCAGCTTCTCCTGCAGCTGGCCTTTCGCTTCATTTCGGTCCTTTCGTTCTCTCGTTGATCACTTTTCTCTTCGCCTCTGTTTGCGATATTTAACTGCCCTTTCGCATTTTTAACTTTGGTGATTTATGTTTGGTTGCTCGGTGTCATCTGTTTTTAGTCTGTCATCTTTCACTTCTGTCTGCAAGGACTAGAGGCCGTGGTACGTGGGGGTGGACGGCTGCTGCGGGCCGGGGGCACGGCGGTTCCCGAGCCCCGGGGCAGAGTCCGTGGGACTGGGAAAGGCTGGAGCAGAGGCGGGACACGGAGCCCCACCTGTGCTGACAGAGATTGAGAGACGCTGACGGGAAAGATGGGGGCCCCTATGAGAGCTGGCACAGTGCACCGCGGTGCGCCTGGGCCCCCAGAGGCTCCCTGGCTAGCCCCCCCATCCCTGCACCACCACGCCCCCTCCCAGCATCCCCAGGGATCAGCCCTCCGCTGAACGTACACTCCACACTTTTGTTGGCTTTTATTTTGTTCACATTGGTTAAATCTTAAGTTGAATATAATATTTAATACACAAGAAAATACTTCATGTACCTCTGCGGTAAGACAGGTTGGGAATGTGTCGGGAATGTGCCCAGTGCAAACGAAGAATGCACACCCACGCAGAGAGCGTCCTCAGATTGTCATTTCAGCCTCACATGTCACACGTGGGACACTCCAGGAAGGAGTGGATTGCCAGGTTCTCTGCAGGGGGTACTTTTGTCCTATTTATCCTATAAAAATAACTTCGATGGATGGAATGATGGGGCCACCGCCTCTGGCCGCCACCGCACAGCAGCCGGGGTGGTCGGGCTGCACTGTCAATAGGGGATGTCATTCTGATAGTACTGGATCATGTCATAGGTCCGGCTCCTAGAAGGACAGTGGAGGGAGGTGTTGCAGACCGTCTCGTTCTGGGGCCCTTCACCCCACTGAGTCCTTCACAACTGCCCGGAAGGCTGCACTGAGGAGGTGTCCCTTTTCCCCTCCCCGACAGTGCAAATGCAGGCCCGCAGCCCCTCCGGCCTCCCCGCCAGCCCCTCTTCCAGGGGCCGCCCCTCCCCCCACCAGTGACCAGGGCTGTGTGAGCCCCGTTCTGACCCATCTCCTGCCTGGCCTCCTCAGCCAGATGCCTGCCCTCTGTCCTGGGCCTCGGCCCGGGCTGGCCCCTAGCCCGGCATGCGGCACACAGTGAGACCCCGTTCTCCTCCCCTCCACACCTCCCAGCACACGCCTTACTCGGCCCACAGAACAATCAGAAGACACAGACTCTGTGACCCCCTAATCCCCTCCGGTCAGTCCCCCAGGCTTGCCCTTGACTATTTCCTATTTCTCTGCTCCGTCAGGCCCGCCCTGGGTGGCTCTCAGCGTTCCTCCCAGGTTCCCTGTGTGCAGCTCCAGGGCCCCAGGAGGGCGGAGCGGCGGGGGCTCACCTGTTGCTGAGGAAGCAGCTCTGAATGACCTTCATGATGAAATTCGCAGCCTCCCTCTCGGTCATATTGGGGCTGAACCTGTGCCTGGAGGCGAGGGCCGTGTCAGGGCTGCCCTCCCCGCGGGCTGTGGCTTGCTGAGGCTACACTTAGCATTTGCCGTAATTCTTCAGGGGAGGGTTGGCCCAGGGAATGCTTCCTTTTGGGAACAGGTGTAAGGGGCAGGGACACCATGTCCCCCTCCCCAGCACTTGCTGGGCTGCGTGGCCCCTGGACTGGGGGAGGACCGGCCCAGGGCTCAGCTGCCGCAGCCTCAGACCTGGAGGCAGGGCCGGGCCTGCGTCCTTGAGAAATGGAGGAACCCCTGGGACATCTGTTGCCCAGGTGTGGCGACAGGGCCTCACCCAGGAGCCCTGTCTGCTTTGGGGTTCCTGGGAGAGCGTGGCCTTGATAACGATCACATTCACCAGCACGAAGGAGGCTCCCACCAGAGGGGACAACTGCCCCCCAAATGGCCTGCACACGTGCCCAGGACCTACTTCAAAAGCTTGATTGTCTGGCCACGGAAGCAGGGCAGGCCTGTGTCCAACATGAGAGTGACCAGAGAGACGACTGCGTCCATGTAGGGCCTGCAGAGAGGCGGGGAAGGAAGGACAAGGAAGCCGGCCTGAGCAGGTGGGCCCTGCCCGCTGATCTGGAGTGCAGCCCGCGTGGCGGCCACACACAGCGGCCCAGCTCCCCGCACCCCTGTAGCTCACACACCCGGGACCAGGCTGAGCCTTGCGCCTTGGCCCGCCTGCCCAGGCGTCCGGCCATGGTTTCCGTGCCCGGCTGGGGAAGTGCCGCCCGACCCCCCGAGGGCGTGTGATGCCCACTGCACCAGACTCAGGGCTGGAGTCTGGGGCCCCAGCACCGCTGTGTGGCCGTGGCCGTGCGACACTCTGAGGCCAGGACAGGAAGTCTGCGCGCACAGCCGGGGGGGGGGCGGCAGGTGCTCCGGCGTGGGTGAAGGGTGCATGGGGCGCTCAGAGCGGGGAGCCCTGCGTGCCAGCCGCCAAGGCCACACCCGAGAGCCTACAGAACGTGGCAGAACTGTCTCCGGGAGCAGGCGGTCGCTGGCACAGGTGGGCAGAACGGCGACGGGAGGGCAAGGCCCGGGCTGCCGAGGCCAGCGGGCAGCCTCTAGCGCCTGCCGTGCTCTCTCGGAACCGCAGCCCCTCCGGCCACAGAGGGCTTGGGGTCCCATGCGAACCCTGGAGGCTGCCCTCGTGGGACTGAGCGGTCACCAGCGCCGGTGCCAGCCTGCCCACTTTCCCCCCCAGTCCCGGGGACCCCACTGGCCCTTCCCGGGGACCCACCGCACAGCCAGGTAGCCACGGACACACATCTCCATGAACCACTTGAAGGGCGTGGCCTCCATCTTGCCCCCCATGATCATCACCATCTCATCGGTCAGCTTGATGTCTGGTTCCCAGCCAAGGTTGCCGCCTGGTGAGCTTTCGAACATGAAGCCGAAATCTGCAAAACCCCCAAAGCCGTTCTTGATAGGACCAGGTGCCCGGGCAAGACGTGGGCACGCTTCAGCCAGGGCCCGGAGCCACTGGCTCCCACACCCCACGAGCTGGCCACAGGCTGTGTTTTTTTGGTAACGGCAGGGTTTGGGGAGCAGGCGGTGGCAAGCGAGCAGGAGAGAAAGAGGAAGTGGAGGCAGGGAGCCACGCTCCGCCTGGGGTTAGCGTCTAAGCCCGGGCACTGCATGCCCTGTAGCCCTGCTGCTACCTGCCCCCACAGCCTGGCAGCCAGGAGCTCGGGCCTCAAAGCTCAACTCAAACCCTGAGCAGGCCCTTCTTGCCCAGGTGACCGCAGCATGCTGGCTCTTCGGTGGGAGTGGGGACTGCTGGGCTCCAGGGGGCAAGGGGAGAGGAAGAGGGCAGCGGAGGGGCCTGGCTGACCGATGTGGATGATGTGGCCCTTCTTGTCCAGCATGATGTTCCCGTTGTGCCTGTCCTTGATCTGCAGCAGGAACAGCAGGAGGCTGTAGGCAGCCATGCTCCGGATAAAGTTGTAGCGCGCCTGCATGGAGAGAGCTCAGGTGCTCACGGGGGGCTCCCGAGGGGCTGCGCCTCCCGGGGCCTTCCTGCCTGGGACCCCAAGGCTTGGGGGTGTTCTCTGGGCTCTTGTTCCCAGCCCTGGAGGCAGAGACCAGATCAGCAAGCCAGTAGAAACGGAAGGGACAAGTGACTGCATCTGGGGGTTCAGGGAAGCAACCCCTTCCTCCCACACCCACAAACCTGCTTTCTCTTGGGAAGTCTATCTCAAGGTTCCTTTGAATCCCAAGGAAGGTTATGGGGTATGCTGGTTTTACCCCCAAATGTATAAAGACTCAGAAAAGCAGGACAAGGGGGGAACAGGGTACTGGCCCAGAGGCAGGGCTGGGGGCAGGCAGGATGGCATGCACAAGCCATCTTGGGTCTGGGGCCCCGCTGCTCACCTGCTGGAAGGCCAGCGTGGACTCGTCCCCGTACTGGCGAGTGAAGTAGTCGTACATGCCGAAGTCCGTCTGGCGGCCCAGCTGGTCCCGAGACGTACAGTCGGGGATGCACTCGATCACTCCGCACTGGGGAGGAAGGGCCAGGTGCCAGGGCCTGCAGGCAGGGCTCTTCTTGGCCTGAGGCACTGGGGGCACCCCGGGCTCCTGCACAGGGAACTTACCCCAGGGGCGGTGGCCACCACCCGGTAGGGGAAGACGAAGAGGTCCAGACCAACCAGCTGGAAGATGTTCTTGAAAAGGTCAATAATCTGCAGAGCCAGCATGTCCTGGAGACCAGGGAGGCATGGGGCGGTCAGACAGCTGCCTCCCACGTGCTAGTCCACCTGCTCCCCAGCAGCGAGGGAGGGAGGGAGGGAGGTCATGGCTGAGCAGGCGCCTGGAGCATCTGGCCTCGCCACATGCCCCGCCGGGCTGGGCTCTCAGGACCATTAGGCACTGTGCTGGGCTGAGGCCGCGCTGTCCAGTGGGGGACGTGAGTCAGGGGCGCCCATCTCCCAGGGCAGATCCCTCTGGGGGGCAGGGGACGGATGGCGGTGGGAGGTGCTGGAGAGGCCCCTGGGTTAGGCAGAAAGCCCACCCAGTGGGAGGCCACGCTGGGGTTCTACGCGAGCTGCGGCCCGCTGTGCGTGCGCCTGGAGCCTCGGGGAGGGTTACCTGCCGGCAGTCGTCTCCCACTTTGAAGATGGCTGCCTGCCACGAGATCTTTTGGCCATCAGCCTCCTGCGTGCCACCCTCATCCTCGGAGTCTGAGCGGCACCGCAGACCTGCACGGGGCGGAAAGGCAGCCTTTTAGCCCAGAGGCCGGGAGAGGCCCTGTGTGGGGGTTGGGGCAGTGCCCCCCCCACCCCGCCCCCGCTCACAGCCCTGGAGCCTGAGGAACCTTGGGGATTGTCTCTGCAAAGCCTGAGGAGGCCAAATAGGCCCAGCAGGGTCGGTTGGAGCCCAGGGTCAGGGGGCGCTTCCAAAGAATGTTTAGGCTTAACTGGAACTGAAGAAAGAGCCCCCTCCTCACTGGAAGTGGGGGCCCGGGGATGCCGGGACCAGCGGTGGGCACTGGGAACTGGGGGGCAGGAGTGCAGGGAAGGCCATGGGAGGCATGTCCCATACTGGCAGGGGGAGTCACACCCCTCTACTTGGGTCGACTAGTATCTTCCAAAATTCATGCCCACTCAAAACCACAGGATTGACCTTATTTGGAAATAGGACCTTTGCCCACACAGTCACATTCACGAGGATGAGGGTGGGCCCTTATCAGATCAGGACGTGGGCACACAGGGATGAAGTCTTGGGAAGGCAGAGGCAAGGGTGGGAGTGACTAGGCCGCGAGGACCGCCGAGGCTGGCCGGCAAGCACGGGAAGCTGGGACAATGGCACGGAACAGATTCTCCCCTGGTCCCTTCAGAAAGAGCCAGCGTGCTGACACAGCTCTGCTGCCGGAGCCGGTCTGGGTCACTTGCATGGCGCCCCCCCCCGCCGAAGCCCTGGGCCACCCAGCCTCAGGAAGCTGCCTCCGGGACTCGATGGCTGACCTGCATCGGCCTCCAGGGTCTCTGCCACGCTACACCAGCTCCGTGCCACCCCATACCAGGGCTCAGACTGAGAGCGGAGGGATGCCGCCCTTCACAGGGAGCCGGGCCTAAACTCGACGCGCCCCCGGAAACCGGCGTCACCCGGGGAAAACACTTAGGTCCCCCACTGTGTCACAGGTTCCTCACTGACCTTCTTTTTCAAGTTCGCTAACTCCACATCGTTTCACCTTAAATTTAGCCAGATAGGGGGCTTTTGCGGCACTGAAAAACAACAGAAGGAACATGGCTCGGTGCTGGGGCCCAGGGGAGCCTGGGGTAAGGGAACTGCCGGGCGGCACGCAGCGCCTCACCTCTGCATGGGTGTCCCGGACTTGTAGTCGATGTCCAGCACGATGGCCTCAGGGTTGCTGGGCAGGTAGCAGCCTGTGAGGGGCAGAGCAGAAGTCACCGGGAGCCCGTGCACGACCCCTCTCCCACCAGCAGGGCTGCTAGGTGCTCTTCCGGGCCAGGGAAGGTAAGGGGTGCCAGGTGAGCTCCCAGCTCAGCGGGGACAAACTGCGGAGAGGGACCCGGGGTACCGGGCGGACGGGCTGGGCGCCTCCCGGTCCCCGCACCTGGCCTGCCCGCCGAGGGCAGACGCCTGGCTCAGCGGCCAGCTGTGGGGCCAGCTCACCCGGCTGCACTTTCACTTCCGACAGAGCCGATAGGCAGGCCTTCTTTCGCTCGTCGCCTTTGGGGTAGGGCCTGAGAAACAGGACAGAGATGCTTTGCTTTGTCACTGCAGGAACTGGCCTCTGGGGTCTCAAGGGGCAGGGCCCCTCCTGTCTGCCTCACCATTCCTTTCCTCCTGGTTCTGAGGGCCCTACGAGGCCCAATTCTTCTAGGAGGCCACCCTGAGGGGTCCTTGCCCCACGCTCATCAGGGGCTGCTGACCGCTGGAGTTTTCTGGCTGCCTCTCCCCCTTGCCTGTCTGGGTGTGTGACACTGCTTCAGGGACACACAGGGGACAGAGCTGGCTCTGGGGCCTGTGCTCAAGCGCTGGTTCCGCTGTCGACTTGCAGCATGACCTTGGGCAGGCCCCTCCGACCTCCTGCATCCATAAGATGAGGACGACAGGGTGCAGGGCCAGCAGGTCCCTGACGGGGATGCCGGGAATGCCCCTCCCAGCCCTTGAGGCCTCTGTGGGCTAGAAGCTTCTGCATACTGCTGCTGTATTTAGTATTGGACCCAGGAAAGGGCCTTGGACATGCGGTGAGGCCACTTGGTGATGAAGGTGAGAGAAGCCTCAGGACCAGGGACAGCCCGGGAAAACGAGCACCCGGGAGGCGAGGCAGCCAGTGCCTCCCTGCTGGGGCCTTCCCTGGGCCCTCGGGCAGCTGATGACGCCAGGGCCCTGTCCCACACAAATAGGCTGGGCCACCGGTGCCCCACAATGGTGTCAGCCTTCACACGTGGGCGGCCCGGAGGTGAATCAGTGAACGACACTAGGAGCTGCCACACAGTCTAGTTCTCTTAATACCCTCAGACTATGGGACACTCTCTAAAATGAAACTAAGATAGGCTTTCTGAAATGCGCATGGCTGTGCATTTTGGTGTATTTTCGAGAGACCGGACTTGCCGGGGCAGAGGCCGCCAACCCTGGTGATTCCCTTGACTCACTGGGGGCCTCCAGGCAATTCCCACGATCCGGGACTGAGAGGAGCCACTTACTTGATGATGGCGGACACGTTGGTGATCTTGTTAAAGAAATCAAATTCCCGCTGGTAGAAGTCCTTTGCTGGACCCGACAAGGAGCCAGTGATCTCCTCCACTAACTGCTCCAAGAGGTCGCCGATGTCAGCTGACGGAGAAACCAAGAGGGCGAGCCTGCAGCGGGGCCGGCCCCACTCGTCTGCGAGCGTGCAGTCGTGTTCGGGTGCTCCCCAGCACCCACGCCAGCTCAGCTGCCCCGACAGTGTGGGCCGCAGCTGCCCGGAGGGTCCCCGGGGCCCTTCAAGGCCCCCCAGTCACAACTGCACCGACAGACCGTTTGACCTCCTTGCTGGGCACAAGCAGGTGGCCCCGGGGCAAGCAGCCACTGATCCTCACGGCTCTGCCCCGTGGGGTGAACAAAAGCCCGTGTCACTGAGCATGTCCCTGGTGAGGCGACAAGCCAGGACTAACTCGATGAGACTACCTGAAGACATGTCTGTGATGTGTGTGTGACGCCTGAGGCACGGGGCTCTCGCCGAAAAGCGCCTTGCATTGGACTTACCAACTGAACTGACTTCTTGTTTCAGGGAACACCATTTTTACTTAAGAGACTGACTGACGGACAAAAATACAGTCGTTTGGACTTAGGTCTCCGGCAGACATTTCCTTCAAAATGCACAAGGCGAATCTGCCATTTAAGGAAAACGAGTGTTTTGGGGAAAGCCGCGTCGGTGACTGTGAGCCGGACAGCTCCCCAGCACTCGAAACGCCATGCAGTCCCAGGCGTGCCCTTTAATGTCGCGCAGCTGTGCAGGGGTGCATGCGGGCATGGGCAGACCAGTGGACATTGGAGAAAGAGCATGAGAAACTCGCTGACCTGGGTTCAAATCCATCATAATTACTCGTTAGGAATCTATCACTTGTGTCTGGTGCAGCATCAGCTGGGACTAGCGGCGGTGACAGGGAGACGGCGAGAACCCTCCCTCCTTTTTCAGCTCTGTGCCTGCGCAAAGCTGAATTCCCCGCGTTGACGTCACCAAATGGCATGTTCCAACAAGTGAAATGCAGGAGCGGAATGGGAACCCTGCTGACTTTTACCACATTAGAGACATTATGATGTCACATTAAAGAGATCTGCAAATCTATACAGCAACACCACTCTTCTCACTCCTTTTTGAATGATTTTTCACAAGAATACGTTATTCGTGTTAACATGTAATGGGTTTTTTTTTTTACTTTAAATTTATCTTATTTTTTCAGTATTCCAAGATTCATTGTTTATGCTTGTATTTTTTAAATGACTTGGTTTTACTGGTCGACACTGGTTAGCGTAGAGAACTAAAGCCCTTGTGAACCAAAGCTCTCCGGGGGCCTCACTAGTTTTTTAAGGGCGTGAAGATGTGGACAAGCTGTGTTTAAGCACAGCTGCTCTGGGGGGCTGCCTCGTCCCCGTGCGGAAATGCCGGGTCAAGTGCAGGGTGAGAGGTCCTCACATGTGCCTGGGGCGCTGCAGACAGGGCGGGGTGCGCAGGGTGTCTGCAGGTGAGGTTAGCAAAGGCTTCCTGGAGGAGGGGTTCCTGCTCCCGCTGGGTGTTAAAGAGGAGGCGTTCCCACTAAAGGACGGGAAGCAGAAGGACAGGCTGGGGCGACACAGGTCCTGGAGGGCTCTGGAGGGTTAAAGGGAGGGGGTGAGGCCTGAGGGAAGGCGATAAATAAACACTCACGGTCCTTCTGGTGCCCTTCCTCATCCAGATAGATGTTAGTTTTCATGTTCCAGATAAACTGGTGTGCCAGAAGCTGGGATTTGGATGCCGCCCACAGAATATATTCTCGCACGTAGCCCATCTATAGGAGAGAAGGTCAACATCAGCACAGGCCTGGACGCCTCTCCCCTGCGAGGGACTCTGGCCCCAGGTAGGCGTGGACCCCCAGCACCTGCAGGCCTAGCAAGTGAGTCCCTGTGGTTTCCGGCTGCGTGAACAAGCTCGCCTGGGGTTGCGGGAATCCCGTCCAGGGGCCGCGCCAAGTTCTGGCTTCTAGCTGGCTGCCGGGCCGGCGGGGCCCCGGGCGGTGAGGTCGGCACAGCAGGAAGGGGACCGCGTTTGTTTCCTCTGTGCTTTCCCCTGGACTCTAAGAACCACAGCTCTCCAACCGATTTCTGCTGCTGTGAAGTACGAGGCCTGAGTAAGGCTGGGCACTAAAAACTCAGCTATTAACTGGTTGTTTGGAACGTTCCAGAGTGATGGGCAGGTTCCAGAAAATTCTAACAGACACTTCTTCCTGAGCTGACACATCACGACCACTATCCTAAGGACCTCTCCCCTTCTTCTTTTTGGCCATGTTCTGCCACTGTAGTTCCAGTTTTAATGACCCTGTCCTAAAACTAAAAAAGGCGCTGACCTTTCTGGAAGACTTCTGAGGGAGTGGCCTCTCCCCCGACCACTGCAGTTTGTGGCCCTGAATCCGGTAAAGTATTCTCTGGACAGATGTCCTCAACTCGGCTGGGCGGGTTTAACTAAGCAGGCCAAATAATTCCTCGCTATAGGTTTCCCAGTGTCAACTCGGGAAAAGGATGTAGAGATAAACTATGAACATTCAACTTGCAGTGTGTTTAAATACAAGTCTGTGGAGCTTCGGGTTGGTAGAGGTGCGGGGAGAGCCACAAGCCCGAGGAGCGTGGAAACTCCACAACTTACCCGTATCCCTTATCCTGTGCCGCCCTCCCCCCGCTGTTCCTGAGTTCCGTCCTTTTACTATCTACTGCTAATGCCGTTAGCTTTGTCGACCACAGAGGGGCTCAGGGAGGTGACCAAGAGACGACCACAGGGAGGCGGAGGCAGGCAGCTGTTGGAGCACGGGGGAAGTGTTGCTGTCAATGAGGCCCACGGAGCCTTCTAGCTTCTGGAAAGGTTTCAGCATCTTATTCCTGTGTGGTTCTAACCCATTTAATATCTGCCTTGCCAGACAATTTGGTTGGAAAAAAAAAATCCGAGTTTGCTTTATAACTAGTTATATAAGCAGTGAGATGACTCCAAAGTCAAAGAAGTTCCTAAGAAAGATGGCCACTCCCATCCTGTCTGCTCCCTCTGCAGCCATTTTTACTTGTTTTGGTTTATCCTTCTTTAAAAAATGATATACGCAAATATATTTGTACCCTCTTGAGCTCAGACTTAAAACCCCTAGAAATGGAAAGCAAGAAAGAACCCAGTGAAGCTAGCTAGGTCTTGAGTTGACATAACCTCACAGAGAAGAATCATTTCAAGTGACTCTGAAATTGAGTAATCTGCGATGAGCGGGGTGGCTTGGTTGGTTAAGTGTCCAACTCTTGATTTCAGTTCAGGTCACATCTTGGGGTTGTGAGATCGAGCCCCACATTGGGCTCTGTGCTGGGTGTGGAGCCTGCTTGGGATTCTCTCTCTCTCTCTCTCTCTCTCTCTCTCTCTCTCCTTCTGTCCCTCCTCCTGTTTGCATGCATACTCTCTTTCAAAAAATAAAAATAAAAAAAGAATTGACTAATCTAGGGACTTGCCTGTGGTTTTTGCCAGAGCTTGCCTATCCCAGATTACAGTTCTCTTTTTTTCCCCCAAATAAACCCCTATTTTTGACCGATAAGACAATGAAATTAAAAAAAAAAAAAAAAAGAATAATCTGACTTTATGTCCCTAGGGACATACACTAAGAACAAAAAGACAAAAAGAATCTGGGGTGCCTGGGTGTCTCAGTCGTTGAGGGTCTGTCTTCAGCTCGGGTCATGATCCTGGAGACCCGGGATCGAGTCCCACATCGGGCTCCCTGCTCCGCGGGAAGCCTGCTTCTCCCTCTCTCACTCCCCCTGCTTGTGTTCCCTCTCTAGCTGTGTTTCTCTCTGTCAAATAAATAACATCTTAAAAAAAAAATCTGACCCAGTTTTTAGTAATCATGGGTGTTGTTACTTTGAAACTATTAATATAAATAGTGGAATAATGCAAAAAAATAGTATGTTAATGTTGTTATAAACCAGTAATTTTAGTATTAAATGATTCGCACATAAAACCAAATGAAGTAAAAAAACTCTATAAACTTACATTTGAATTGGAAATATTAGTATAAGCTCATGATGTATTTTTTCTTAAAAAACAGAACAAAAAAGCAAAAAGCTCTATTAGAAAGGCCTAGAAACCGCGACCAACTCAATGGCAGTGGCCATGCTTAGAGCTTAGATCACGGTGTCTCAATAAAGGAAGTGGAGCTCCTCAGGAAATGGGTGATTCCAGGTCTGAGGCAGAGAACAAGAGCCGAGAGTATCTTGTCCTTCTTGGAAAGCAAGGTTATCAAGGACTAAAGATCAAGGAAGAGACACTCAGGAAGTCCCAGGAGTCAGAAAGATGGGCATCAAAAATATCTTGTGGGCTGGTACCCAAGAAACATCAACATCCATGAGTGTAACACTATGTGGGGAAAAAAGGGAGAAAACCTCATAGTCATTTTTGGATAATGCTAAGGAATTAACCCAATTTTGAAAACTAGGGAAAAAAAAAAGGGAGGGGGGCAACGTATGAGGGTTTCTCTGGGCAGCAGCTTATGTAAAATAGTAGCCAAAGGGAACCAAGTGCGGCCACCTGACTCCGCCGCCCCCCGCCTACGCCTCTGTGTGCGAGCAGCCCGTGCAGGCCGCCGTGGCCACGCGCAGAGAGCGCTCAGGTGCAGGGGGAAGCAAACACACGGAGAGCAAAGGGAGAAGGATGCTGGCGGGGAGGGAAGGGAAATGGGTACCTGGAGAGAAGGCGCACTGTGATGGTCCCACAGGTGCTGGGCCTTGGCTTGGTGAAGGAACTCCTGCACGGTATCAAACTACCTGCTCAGAGCGGGAGGGCAGCTCCCTAGCTAAGACAGGACTCAGTCCTAACAGCAGGCTACAGGTCTAGCACTCTGGT
>PITA01007164.1:25362-57337 GCA_004023965.1 Spilogale gracilis
CAGGCAGTGTGGGGTTGGGGTTGTGGTCAGCCCCGTGTCGGGGGGGCGGTGTGTGTCTCTGTGCCAGGCCCGGGCTAGGCATCTCACGTATAGGTATGCTGTACATGATGGGCTGAACTGTGCCCGCCTGACCCCCAATTCATGGGTCGAAGTCACACATGCCTCAGCGTGACGGTGTCCAGAGACAGACCTTTAAAGGGTGATTAAATTCAAATGAGGTCATTAGGGTGGCGCCTAGTCCAAAGTTGGGTCCTTACAATAAGAGGACATTAGGACCCTGACACACAGAGGGAAGGCCACAGGAGGGCACAGGGAGATAGCAGCCATCTGCAAGCCAAGGAGAGAAGCCTCAAGAAAAACCAACCCTAGGGGCACCTTGATCTCCAACTTCCAGCCTCCAGAACTGTGAGAAATCAATTTAAGCCCCCACTGTGGTTCTCTGCTATGGCAGGCCAAGTACGCAAATACATACATCATCCTATGTGGCCCTCCCTGCTTCCCACCAGAGACGAGGAGCTGGACTCAGGGACTGAGGAAGTGGCTGGCAGTATTTCTAGAACCCACCCACTCTGCATGGCCAGACGGGGGCCAAGGGTGGGGTGGGGTTGGGGAGGCCCTCCCGTGGGGTATGTGTAAAGAAGAGCTGGGAGACCAGGTCACAGCCCGGCGACCCCCTCCCAAGGCCCCCTCCCCACCACAGAGCACAGCTCTCAGAGGGAAAGACAGCACGTATTGGCACAGTCTTACCTTGTCATATCTGAGGGCCTGCACAATCTGGGGGATGTAGAACAGGATGGCGTCCTACAAAGGAGGAGGATAAGCGACCGTGACCTCCAGGAAGGGAAGACAATTCCTTACCTCCAGGACAGTGAAAACCCAGGCAACACCGATGGCTGTCTCAGGGCCCTACTCCAATCTGGAACAGCCCTGCTGTCACTCAGCCCATGGGACACCGTCTGGCTGGAGATCAGAGGACTGAGAACCAGGGAAAGCCCAGAGGACAGCAAGGAAAATGGCCGATGGCTTGAAACACATGGTGGGTGAGAAAAAGCAAAAGGAACAAGGCTCCATGTGCGTTCACTGCTGGGGGCCTGCTCGGGGACAAGGGCTGAGGTTACAGCAGGCCGTGCGTTGGGGCCTCAGTGAGTCAGCTATGAAACCCGTCCCTGTGGCTGTCACACGGGATCCCCAGGTTTCCCAACAGCCCCCGGCTGGGCAATCGGCCCGCACAGCCACGGCTGGCACCAAACTCAAGTCAACTCCCTAACACGTCTGGATCATCTAAATCTGTCTGCTGTGAGCGCCGGAGGCCTGTGGTCCCACCAAGGCCGGCTGAGGCAGGATGCGGGCTCACCGGTGGGAAGGACCGCAGGACTTTGACCCCGTACTGTGCAGTGAGAGGGTGCGGCGGGTACATGCTGGAGAAGTAGGAGAGGCCCGTGGGCGGGTCCGCGGGCGCCCAGCACAGCACGTGGCTGAGCTCGGGCGCGTCGGCATCGATGGTGTGCCAGGTGACCAGGAACTGGGAAGGAAGCGGGGAGACAGTCTGGCACAGGCAGCCCCCGAGGCCCCTCTGGAAACACCCGGTCCCCCCCCCCCCCCGTTATCTCAGGGGCAGCCCCAAAGTGGTGATGATAAAGCATTTACAACAACGCGGGGAAATGCCTCTGATATATGGTGTGAAATAATTCTAACTCAGGTGAAGTATATCCGATATTTTTCGACTAAAGGCATAGTAGATGCCTCGCTTGAGAAATGGAAAACACAGGAAATTAGAAAAGTCATTATCTCCCTGACATTTCTAGTTTCCAGGCATTTGGGAGGCATTTCTGGTTTTGTGCAGTCTGAGCCCAGGCCCCAGCGCTTACCTTGATAGCTTCGGGAACGTCACTAACGGCTCCGGGGTCCAACCGAACGAGGCGGGTCACTTCGTTGCCAATGGCTTCCGTGTTCTTGAACCTATGGCGCATGGAGGGTGTGGGTGGGGTGGCCTCTGCCATCTCCACGGAAGAGAGGGAGGTAGAGACCTGAACCGGAGGGACGCGGGTCAGTGCCAAAGTGACACCAAAACACCACGCTACTGACACACCGGTAACTCAGGCCGTGAGCGTTTGCGATAAACAACACTAGCACGGGCTACGACATGAGTGACACAACGATCTCCCACGGGAATTACCCTACACCCTCCCAATCAAAGGACATACCCCTTACAGTCCTGACCTTCGGAACAGCCCCTTGCCCTGGCGCCAAAGCAGCCCACCTACGGGGCCGGGAGGTAGGCCAGCAGACGTTTTCAGGGGTCACCGCCCCATGCTCCCACAAGGCAGGCTTTCCACGAGCACTACCAGGCTGCGGCCTGACCCAGAGCACTGAATTAGAACCGGGAGGAAGCAGTAGGGAGGCAAGCGTGCGCTCGTGGGGCATGCCCAGCCCCGCATGTGGGGTGGATGCGCTTCCTCTGGGGGACCGAACACGGGGTTCTGGGAGGCCCCTCTCGGCTACCACTGGTTTGAGAGTTCTGACTTGAGAGAGCTACGAGGGGAGAGTTCACAGGGCTCTTGGCTGCTGGCCACCTAATCTGAGGAGCCTGCTGCCCAAAGGCCTGTGGGAATAAACCGACGGCCCCCCAGGCCTGCCTCCCCGGAGCGACAGCCACCACGTGCTTCCTGCCTTCCTCAGATATGCCCAGGGCAGCGAACGCGCTCTGACGCTTCCTGCTTGGGCTCCGGGGTACCGGGGCCCTCCAGGCAGGAGTCTGCGCTGTGTGGCCATTGCACGGAAAGACCGGGTCAGCATCTGGGGCAGAGCACCAGGCCTGTAAGATCACTTCCCCGACCGCCCTTGGCCGTCACCACATACTCCTCCCTGCTCAGGTGTCTCTGTCCTGGACTTCTGGCAAGGCCCTCATTAGGCAGGTGTGACCGCGGCGCACCTGGCGGGCAGCTGCACGGCCAGGTAAGGAGAGATGCTCCAGGCGAGGTTAACGTTGTCCTTCCACTGCTTCTCACTCAGGCTGATGTACTTGGACCTCCAGTTGGCCACACTGTTCTCCCCGGCCTGGTCCAGCTCCAGCTCCGGGGCCGACAGTGGATTGTACCATGTGATGAGACGCTCAATCTCGGTGGCCTGGGGAGGTGAGACATGAGTGCACTTTCTGTGTGCAGCCGCGGGGTACTCTGCTCCCTTCCTGGTGCTGCGGGCACAGCACGGGGGCCACCTCACCAGCAGGGACAGCAGCAGCGTCCTCCGTTTCATGTAGTACTTGTGCAGCTGAGAGCCCTGGCTCGTCTTCTTAGACATGCCTGTGCGGGGAAGAGAAGGCCCCAGTGTGCTCTTCTGAGCTCACTGGCCCATGCTTCACTTCTAGAGCCCAGAGGACGCTGCCCTTCAGCGCTCAGCTCACTGTCTGAGCTGCCAGGATGTGACTCCGACTGGAGGGACCATCCGCAAACCTTCGACTGACCTGACTTCTTGGAGATCGTAGACATGCCGCTGGATAGGGGGTAGGTGTTGATCCAGCCTTGCGTGGCCTGCTGCCGAGAGCCGACCGCTATGTCCAGATTGCTGCGGGTGTCCTGGTTATCTGTAGGCAAACACATCGTTGCTTCCAGAATGAGGCGTGTGCACTTTCACCAGCGATAAGGTGGTCAGTGCTGACGGATCTGCAGAATAAACCAGCCTCTGGGGAGTGCGTGCTTTTGTTTTCTTTTTTTAATGTAAGCTCTACATGCAAGGTGGGCTTGAACTCACGACCCTGAGATCATTCCACTGCCTGGGCCAGCCAGGTGCCCTGAGGAAGTCTTCTGAACCATTCTAACATAGAAAGCTTACTAAAATGTTTTTTGCCCTAGCCTTTTTCTTTTTTTAAAGATTTCATTGATTCATTAGAGAGAGAGAGCACGCACATGCCAGTGTGGGAGGGGGCAGAGAGAGGGGGAGAATCTCAAGCAAATCCCCGTTGAGCATGGAGCCCAGTGTGGGGCTCAACATCATGATTCTGAGATCGTGACCCGAACGGAAATGAAGAGTCTGACACCGAGCCAACTGAGCCACCCAGGCGCTCCCCCCCAGCTTTCAAAATAGAAGAAAGCAAACGGAGGTGGTGACGCTGACAAACAGCTCTCCCGTCGCCGGCATCACGCTGCCCTTCGCCACGGGCGGGGTGGAGCCAGGATGCCTCCTCAGGAAATCTCTTTTTCATTTGCCTTTCCTTTTCCTGTAGTCAGGTTGTCAGCTGGGGGGCCGCCTGCTGAGACTGCGCTCCTCAGAGAAACAGAATGTGTTTCTTTGTGGTTTGCGGCTTGCTTACACTGTGCCACCTGTTCCTTAACTGCCCACCCTGGCTCGCCCCTATTCATCCCCGGAGACTCAGCTCACACGTCACCTCTTCCGGAAAACTCCTCCTGGCTCCCCAGCTCTGGGGGCCAAGGGCCTGTCCTTGAGGGCTGCTCCCACGGTCTCCGTGTGGGATGACACCAGCGACCAGGTGACAGCGGACAGTGCCGTGCTCACCGGCCCAGGGGCCTTACCCCAGGATGGGCTGCCAGATCCGCAGTGGGGGCTGGGGAACTGGGCTGGTGCTGGGAGAAGTTACGTCACATGGCCTCCGCTCAGGGCCTCCTACACTCATTCATGCTTGTCCGCTGAGACGGAGGACCCGTGGGGGTCAGGCAGGCTTCGGGGGCTCTGGGGACCGTGCAGCAGGGACACAGCCAGGGCTCGGCGGGACCCTCACTGCTCTGACCGGGCTCCTGCAGGGCTGCCCGCCCCACGCCTCGGCCGCACCACCGAGGAGCAGCTGCCCCGCTGAGGACAAGGCTTACCTGGGGGAACAAGCTGGCTGGCAGTCAGGTACTTCTTGTCTGAGAACATGGCTGTCCAAAATTTAATCATTATGCTTATGTCTTCACGCAGCCTCTTTTCTCCTTGAGTAGGGAACCTTGGGGGGCAACTTCAAACAAGCACAAGAGGACCAGAGTTAAGTGCCGTGACTCGGACTAGAAGCCATGCGTGTTATAAAACACACGAGAGGTGGCACAGAATGGTCTCTGAATGACCGAAGGGGAGCCCAGGGCTAGTCGTCCGCAACAACGATCTCATTCATTCTCATGGCAAACAGTGTGATAACTTCCTGAGTCCTCTCGTGGCCACCGCCGCCCCTAACCCCAGCGCTGTCGACAGCCCTCAGCAGATGGCGTGCTTGTGGAGGACGGCGCAGCTGCAGCTGTCTCGACAACATGACTACGCGCTCGCAAAGCGATTCTCTGTGCGAGAGCCATTCATAGGAACCGCAAAGCTAAACGGATGCCATTAATCTCCTCAGTCAACTGAACTGGGGGAACACGCGTGTGCACCGTGTCGGGAGGCTAGCTCGCAGCACACGCGTGGGAACCCGGCACAGGGCTGGGCATTCCAAAGCCGGGGCCGCCAGAGCTGCCCAACAAGGAGGGCAGAGCGGAAGTGGGGCCACGCCGTGCTGTGCCACGGCTCCTGGGGTGTGGGACACCTGTGCGCAGCACAGCTTGGGGAGTACCTGAAGTAGTCGAAGGCGGTTGAGTAGATCTTCTCGCGCAGCACGTTGCGAATGGTTGCGTTCGGGACCACGTCAGCGTGCAAGAGGGCCAGCCCCAGGGTCAGCAGTCTGCGGGGGGGCGCCAGGGCCTGGTCAGAGCGCACCGCCCAGGAACGCCTGGCGATTTCCTGGCTCCTGGGCCGACCGCGCAGCCCGCGGGCTCGGGGCACGTCTCTGGACGACAGAGCTCCTGGAGGCCAGGGCCGTGGCCCCGCCAGGTGACTGCCACCCAGGCTTATTGGACCATAAGAAATGTCTTAGGGAGGGTTGTTGTTGTTGTTTTAAACCTTCACTCTCTAACTGGCGTAAACGAACAGTCTGTGTGTTTACCTGCCTTAGCCGGAAGCGCATCTACCTGCGAACCACCTGCCAACTACTCTCTGGGTGCAGTCACGTGCAGGGGCCACAAAGGCAGGACACTTAATTCAAGCTAAGAGAAAACGACATTTACCAAGCGTCTGGTTTCTACCAGAGCAGGGCTACTCGATGGTGTTGGTCTGTAAGGAGGTAGTACAGAAACTGAGGGGATACCTGCTCATTTCTGAGCAATCTCACACTGCTATGGGGGTCCTGTGTGAAGCCTTTTCTAGTAGTTTATTCTCATGCATTTTATAAAGGTACAGGTCGGTGATGGACTAGGAACGAAGGGAAAAGAGCACTAGCCCTTCCCCACAGTGGTCTGAGAAGCATGGTCCCAGAGGTGCCTGGGGGCTGCAGGAACATGGGTCTGGAGTGCAGGGGAGGGGCAGAAGGAAGGGGTACAGGCAGGAGTAGCATACCTTAAAAGGGGGCCCCTCATCCTTCTAACAACTGACCACCCCGGCACCTGCAGGCCCTCCCCATGCCAGACTGACCCAGCCTGCTGTGTCCACAGTATCCCCAACCGTAGCACCAGGCCCGAGTCTCCTGCTGGGCCACATGTGCCCCTAAAGGGAGTCTCCCCGCGGTGTGGTTGGTATTTTGCATGGGACTTGGCGCAGGCTGACTTGGGTCGTCAGCATGACTCATAGCTTTCTGTGACCATCTCTGAGGGGCCTGCCCAAAGTCCCTGCCAGCCCCCCAGTCTGAGCTGTCACACCAGAGCTCCACCACACCCCCTGCTGCTTTCCACCCACCACTATGGCACCACAGCCCTTTCACTGCCGTCCACCCCCAACCAATTTAGAAGGGCTGCCCAACATCTGGCTGCCCCAGGCCCACGAATGAACCATCTTCCTGAACATTCCCAGGCTGTGGACAGCATGCTGGCTGACTTCCTCAGCCCTGGGCACGGTGGGCCTGATCATTCCATCCAGGTCCCCGTCCCAGGGGGGCCCTGCATGTACTAGGGTTTGATCAGCTTCTGGTTTAAAAAAAAAAAAAAAAAGGCCAAGCTCGGGAGCCTCCCACATCGAGCGCCTACTGCACCAGCAACTCTGGCAGGAACCCCGCCACCACGAGAGGAGGGCCCCTCACTTGAAGCGAGGTCCGATGGCCGCCACGTGCCGGTTCATGCTCCCCTTGGCCCCACCGATGTTCAGGGACATGGAGCGCTGCAGTAGGCTGGAGAAGATCTCCACTTGGTCAGAGCTGCAGTACTTGGCGATCTCGAACCGCTGCACCAGGAACTGAGTGGGGAGGAGAATACGCTGCTTGCCTAGGGCCCTGCCGCCCACCCGCGGAGCCAGCACAGCCAGGTGGGGCCTGGACCAACAGCAGGGCAGGTGGGGGTCTTAGGGGAAGCACAACGTTCCAGAAAGGGCCTGGGGAGAAGGCTGGAATAGTCACCCCCCGTCCCCAGGTGAGGCAGTCTTAAACCCGGAGCGCCACGTTTACCGGGCCACTGGCCCTGGGGGAGCCCCTGCCCTCACAGCTACAGCGGGCTAAGATGTGGAAGCACATACGTCAATCCAGATGTAGTGAGGGGTCACTTCGGGGGCACAGGGTTTGGGCTGACTGGCTTCTGACGCAGCCAGGGGGTCCGCTTCCTTTATCTCCGTGGAAAACAGGCCAAACTTCTGCTCCACTGTCATCTGCCAGGCCCCTGCCATCTCCCGCATAAACTGCAAGAATGCAATGATGGTCAGTGGCTCTGCGGAGCTGAGGGCTTCAGAAAGGGCTGTAAAAGGAATACATGTTCAGGGCACCTAGGTGCTCAGTTGGTTAAGCTCAGTTGAGACTCTCGATTTTGGCTCAGGTCATGGTCTCAGGGTCATGAGATTGAGCCCTGTGTCAGGTTCTATGCTGGGGGTGGAGGCTGCTTAAGATTCCCTCTCTCCTCTGCTCTGCCCTCTTCACCCCTTAAAAAAAAATATATATATATATATATATAGATAGATAGATAGATAGATAGATAGATATAGATGCGCTTAACAAACAAAATTTAGAAAACCAAGGAAAGTATGAACAAAAAATAAAACTCACCTATGATCTAACTTCCCAGTCATTTTCTACCTTTTCTGTTCTTGAAATATCACTAGGCCAGGTGCTGGCCTCCTGCTTTGCGGCGTCAGCATGCCTAGGACGGGCCTCGTGCTGCGTGGGCCGTTGCCAGGTTCTGCCAAGCAGCCTGGCTCAACCTTCCTCCTAACCCGGAAGCAGAGGCGAGGTCGCCTGCTCAGGGCCTCTGATCTGGCAAAGGCAGGCCTGGATTTTGGCTCTGGAGCTCAGTTCCTTTTCTCCCCCCAACACAGACCCTGCACATCACCTCCACGCCGCTAAGCAGTCCCAGGGAGTAACTGCGGGAGCCCAGCTGAGTGTGCAGTGGCCACTGGGCGGTTCTGCAGGGGAGGGGCCTCTGCTTTTGGCCCAGCAGCACCCGGCAGACCCACTGCAGAGACGCGGCGACCGAGGCGCTGCCTGCTGTGAATGCCCGGCGCCCTGCTCGTAGCCACCCCCTCCTTCTCTAGTAGGGCTTTAGTCAAGAAGGCCAAGTGACTAGTCGCAGGTACCCTCTCCCAGGCTTCTGCTGGTTAGGGTGGCCAACGCTCTGCATTAGCACTAATCAGCATGTGGGCATCAACTGGGTGAAGGCCAGCAGCCAGCATCCTCTGCCCTCCTTCCTGCTCGGAAGCCCAGAAGCCATCTGCAGGTCCTGAAGGTGAGGACCAAGTCCACATGCTCACGGTGGCAGAGTCACAGACACGAGCCAGTATATAAACAAGCTTGCCCGTGACACCAGGAGGCTAGCCCCTGGTGGTCGAGGAACGGTGCCCAGTGTCTGTTTCCTGTAGCCAAATATAAGTGTTCCGTTAGAGGAAGAAACCGCGGGGCCTTCGGGGCTGATGAGCCACAGCGGAGCTGCCCCCCACTCGTGTGCCGCACGCGCATATGTGGTTGCAGCCCCTGGGCCTGGCTGCTTCCCCTCCGGAGCACGGAGCGGTGACTGGGACAAACATCCACCCCGTCTACGACAGGCCACAGAGGGCAGGAGAAATAAGACCGAGGTATCAGACCCTGATCAAAGCTAAGGAGAAACAGAGCCAGGAAGGGGCCTGGAGGAAAGAATGGACCTATGTGTGTGACAGTATAGACATACCGGGCAGGGGACAGCTGAGACAAGCCCTGGAGGAGGTGCAGGAGTGAGCATGCAGGTCCTCGCTGCCTGAACAGCCTAAAGCAGGAACACGCCTGGAGGGCAGGCGCAGCAGGGGCCGCAGTGTGCCTAGACCAGGGAAGGCAAGGGGAACGGAGGGGAAGAAAGCGGAGACGGCTGAGGGGCCCTGCAGGTTGTAGAAATAAGTGTGGCCTTCTACTCTGAGAAGCACGGGCAGCACTGATGTGTCTGGGGCACAGAAGGGACCTAAAGTGATCCGTATTTTACTGACTCACAATGTGCATGTGTGGAGAAGGCAGGGAGGGCCCAGGTGGAAGCAGCAGCTGCCTCCTAGTCCAGGACAGATGAAGGAGATGGGGCCCAGGGGCACCAACTGGGACGCTGGGAAGTGGCCAGCTTCTGGATATACTTCAAAGGCACACAGGTACATGTGACAGGATTTGCTGAGGATCCTGTGCAGGAAGCACAGAAAGGGGAGTCAGGGGTGGTGCTGAGGGTCCTGTCTGAGCAGAGGGAGGGACTATGCTGGCATCCACAGAGATATGGAGGCAGACAGGTGGAGTTCAGTGTGTGGCTGGTTCATTTGATTTGGGTCATGAATTTGAGCACCATACTAAGGCATCAGAGGTCTTTCCCATCTTAGTGGGATATGGGCCCCCAAGTCTCACAAAGAGGGTTTCCATGCTGAGATGAGCCCAACAAACTCATAGCTCTGTCTCATCATCAGAATGTCATTAGCAATTATCTCTAAAGTTGGAGTTATGAGTGATTTTTGTTTTTTTCATTCCACTCCTACCTTCCAACTTTTCTGTAATGAATATACATTGTTTTTATAACAGAAAAAAATAAAAAACCAGAAGGCAACAATACAAAAGACACAAAAACAAAAGTCAAAAGCCTTCCCAAGGTGTTGCTGGGCCTGGATAACAGGTCCTCACAGAGGCAGGGAGCGGGAGTGTGAGGAGACAGACGACCTCCGGTCCCAAGTGAACACCAAGAATGGTCGGGAGCATATACGAAAACCAGGCTTCTCTGCGGAACTGCTCACTGTCCAATGAGAAAGCCACAAAGAATGATTTACAGAGTCTCATGGGCCAGATGGGGGGCAAGGCCTGCCAAAGGCTGGGAGATCTGAAGCGAGCAGAATTACTGCTGATGGCAGGGGCAGGGCAATGGATCAGAGTCTGAGAAACCCCAAATGCAACAGCAATTTGTTTGGCATAAAAATCCTTCCATGAGGGGCGTCTGGGTGGCTCAGAGAGTTAAGCCTCTGCCTTTGGCTCAGGTCATGATCTCAGGGTCCTGGGATCAAGCCCCACATTAGGCTCTCTGCTTGATGGGGAGCCTGTTTCCCCCTCTTTCTCTGTCTATCTCTCTGCCTATTTGTGATCTTTCTCTCTGTCAAATAAATAAATAAAATCTTAAAAAAACATTCCTTCCACGACCTCTTTTCTAATTTTGATGGGGGAGAAAAAAAGGGACGTGAAAGTGGGGTGAGCAGCAGGAAGAGTCCATCCTTCTTGCCGAGACTGACCCTCAGGGGAAGGGCCAGTGACCTTCACTTTAGTCACCCAGTAAAAGAAAGACACATTTTCTGGGAAAATAAAACAGCAGTGCTCCTCACTCTCCACGGCCTTTCTAGACACAAAGTCTACAATACAACAAAACCATTTAAAACACTAAAGAAAAAAGAAGTCAACAGAAACAGACCCACAGGTAACCCCTGATACTAGAACATACCAGATAAGGATTATAAGATAAATACTGTAGATATGACCAAATATTTATAGGTAAAGATGGAAAAACCAGATAAAGATACAGAGAATCTCAGCAGAAAAATACAAACAATAAAACAGAAATTCTAGATCTGACAAACATGATATCTGAGATAAAATATATAAAAGATGGCTTTAACAACAGAAGAAATATAGAAAAGAGCAGTGAACTGGAGGACAGACCAATTAAAATGAATCAAAATGAAACAAAAGAAAAGTGAAAAGCACTGCAGAGAATGTTAATGATCTGTGGCACAATGTGAAGTGAACAACATGTGTGTGTAATTGTAATCCCAAAAGGAGACAAGAAAATGGGGAAAAATTTACAGAAACACTGGCCTAAAGTTTTCCAAGTGTGATGAAAAACCCTAAATCTCTACATTTAAGCAGCCCAATAAACCCCAAAGGGATAAACACACAGAAAAGCACACATCACAGTCAAATTATTAAAAATCAAAGATGGAGGGAAACATCCTAAAAGCTGGCAAAAGGAAAAATCTAAACAGACAATAGCACCCCTGAGGAACAATGATAAGAATCACCACTGACCTGTCCCCAGAAACAATGCAAGCCAGTAGACAATAGATGTGCTTAACATGGTAAAAGCAACAAAAGGAAAGAAAAAAACCTGTTAACCTAGGACCCAAGATCCAGGAAAAATATCCATATGCGGGGCGCCTGGTTGGCTCAGTTCGCTGAGCGACTGCCTTCGGCTCAGGTCATGATCCCGGAGACCCGGTATCGAGCCCCACATCGGGCTCCCTGCTCGGCGGGAAGCCTGCTTATCCCTCTCACTCTCCCCCTGCTTGTGTTCCCTCTCTGGCTGTGTTTCTCTCTGTCACATAAATAAATAAAATCTTAAAAAAATATATCCATATGCATAAAAAATGAAGGTGAAGTAAAGTGGAGAAAATTTACTCCAGCAGAGCTGAACTATAGGCCATGCTGAGGGAATTTCTTTGGGTTGAAGAGAACAACTGAATCTGAGTCTACAGAAAGAAATGGAAAACATTGGATAATGTGTATGGCTTTTAAAAAAATCCTCTTCTTAATTTCTTTGAAAGGCTTTTGACTTTTTTTTTTTTTTAAAGATTTTATTTATTTGATAGAGAGAAACACAGCGAGAGAGGGAACACCAGCAGGGGGAGTGAGAGAGGGAGAAGCAGGCTTCCTGCCGAGCAGGGAACCCGATGTGGGACTTGATCCCGGGCCTCCGGGATCATGACCTGAGCCGAAGGCAGTCGCTTAACCAACTGAGCCACCCAGGCGCCCCTTTTGACTTTTTTTTTAATTGTATTTTTAAAGATTTTTTTTATTTGAGACAGAGCGGGGGAGGGGCAGAAGGCGAGGGACAAGCAGACTTCCCTTCAAATGAGGAGCCCGAGGTGGGGCTCCATCCCAGGACCCCAAGATCAAGACCTGAGCTGAAGTCAGATGCTTAACTGACTTAGCCAGCTAGGTGCCCTGGCTTTTGACTTTTAGAACAAAAATGACACTATTGTAAGGCATTTAAGGCACACAGCAGTAAAACAGATGAAAACCGAAAAGGATGGGGCACATGGGTGCACAGGACAACAGCGGCAGACGGCTGTCATGCAGAATCTTCTAGCTGGCAATGCCAACCACCACCACAGCCGCAGTTCGTATTTACTAACAGATTGCTATGTTCTGGGCACTGTTCCTGGCCCGGGAGGTGAGTTAAGCCATACAGTCTCCACAGCAACCCTATGTCATGGGTGCCCGTGCTCTTAGTCTAATCATTATACAGATGAGAAGCACTGCCCTAGAGTCAGAGCCCCTGCAGGCTGCAGCAGTACTCTCATAGGCCCTTCTGCATGCTCCCTGATGCGAGCAGAGCTGGCCAGGCTGAGAACCCACTGCTGACCTTAGTTCCACAGAGAAAGGGTCAAGGAGCCACTGGTGAGCCCCAGCTGACTCCTTCTGAGAGGCAGCTGTCAGTGCCTCTCCCTGGTAATCTCCCTCTTCCCAGGTAATCTCCCATGGAAGCCAACTGGACCAAAACATTCCCCAAACGCTGACGGGTGTGCTCAACACAAACTCTATGCAGTTAGAACATCCCAGGGAATGGGGTGTCTGGGGGGCTCAGTCATTAAGCATCCACCTTTGGTTCGGGTCATGATCCCGGCGTCCTGGGTTCGAGCCCTGCATCTCTCCCTCTCCCACTCCCCCTGCTTACGTTTCCTCTCTAGCTGCATATCTCTGTCAAATAAATAAGATCTTTAAAACCCAAACAAACAAACAAAAACCATCCCAGGCAAATGTGAGGTATGAATGATTACTGCCACCACCATCACCTGCCTGAACATTCTATCTTTGGAAATATTCCATTTTCCTCAGGGAATAAGAAAAAGAAAACACCCCTTCTGACCACTTATCTCAAGTCACCCTATGAAACAGAAAAAAATGCCAAGTTCCCTGTTGTTATGAAAATTAATGAGATCTTTGAAAAACACAACAGTTCTTGGATATTCATCCAATCAGTTGAAAGGGCATATACGACCTTGCCGCTTTGGGGCTTCCTCAAGTAGCAGCTTTAGAAATACGGATGCCAGGAAGACTGCCCCTCCCAAAGTTAGCAGGCCAAGAGAACTGTCTTTGTGCAGACTACGACCTCTCCCAAGCACGTCATATGTGTTCCACCTGGAGAAATGGCTCCCTCTACTGAGCTTTTGTGAAACAACAACTTCTAGGAGCCGCTAGGATCCTTTTTAACATAAACCCCCTATGGCCTCCAAGATACTGGTCGGGCATTAATATCACAGTCTTACAGAGGAGGAGACTGAGGGCCCAGAGGTGCGGAGCCTGCCTGGGGTTTCCAATCGTGTGGGCTGAGCAGCCAGGGCAAGCCGTCTGCCCCCCCCCCCCCCGGAGTGACCACAGCAGGGCCCTACCGGCACTTCCACTGCGTTCTTGCCGGCCAGCAGCCACTCCCAGCAGGCCAGCGCAGTCTCCATGCCGTGCTCGTTGAACATCCGGAGGGGACCCCAGCACAGGTGATGAAGGAGCTGGGGATCACAATCTGCCACCGAACACATACCGTTAGGAAAAAGCACCGAACTCAGGCTGACCCTCTGCGTGCCTCCCCCAGGTCAACAAGACACAGCGGCAGGTGGGCTGGTGGCGGGCTTCTGTTTACTTCCAGCCCTGAGAGACACCGCAGAGATCTTAGGTGGGGAACCCCAGCTCACGGAGGAAAACAAGGTACACACTCACTTCCAAACGAGCCCAGAGCTCCACAGTGCTCTGCCCGTTACCTCTGCTGCTGATGAGCATTGCCGTCAGCTTGAACATGGCCTGCGTGTACTGCTGAGGATGGCTCAGGTCTAATGCTCTATTCAGCTCCTGGACCATCATTTTGTTCAGGTCAGACATCTGGCCGGTGGCGTCTGAGAACCGAATCATTCCATACACCTGCAAGCAGCACACTGGTCAACAGAGTCGCACGTGACCCACACGCGGACGAGGCCTCACCCGAGCCCCGCCGGCCCAAACCAGAGCTTCAGGGCCGAGAGGGTGACGGGATCATTTCAATGATGCTACCGCTGCTCACACTTTGAGGGAACCTTTCTTTTAGCAATTTATGTTGGCATTCCCTTCATTCTAGATGGTCCTTGAAGGCAGAGACCTGGTCTTGTCAAAAAAAATTTTTTTTAAAGATTTTATTTATTTACTTGACAGAGAGAAATACAGCCAGAGGGGGAACACAAGCAGGGGGAGTGAGAGAGGGAGAAGCAGGCTTCCCGCCGAGCAGGGAGCCTGATGTGGGGCTCGATCCAGGGTCTCCAAGATCATGACCTGAGCCGAAGGAAGACGCCCAACGACTGAGCCACCCAGGCGCCCTCGGTCTTGTCAATTTTACATTTCAGACTGAATCCAGTGTCTGAAGCACAGTAGGGCTGCATGATGTGGACTGATTAAATACAGTTCTTTCCAAGTCAATTAATGACTCAAACGAGAAGATCAACCTTCCTATTTTTAAAGTTGTACATCACGCTGCTCTCTTATCAGACTTGACTATAAAGAACGGATCTGACTCCTTTCAAAAACCAAACCCACTGCCAAATACAGACTTCCTCTCATCACTGGGGTCTTCAAAGTAGGTGAGCAGGCCCTCAGAGCAATTCCCAGAGCTGGGAACATAGGGTCAGCGGCAGTCTAGCAGAGTGAAGGGCCCCCCGGCCGAGGGCCCACAGTTCTTAAGAGGAAGAGCAATTACTAGAATGAGGAAGTCGCACAGTGGGGAGGGGAGACCTCACTCAGTTAAAAGCACCGATGGACTTTGCAGGGACCTCTGAAATGGCAGAGATGAGTTTCTATGTTTTATAGATTCAGAAACTGACACCCCAGGAAGAGAAGCGACTCTCCAGGCTGGGCTAAAGTGTGGCACGGTAGGCAAAAGCCCTCTTGGTGAGACGTGGTTCCCAACCCCGTTCTGCCTGTGACTCTGGGGTCTCAGTTTCATTACCTGTAAACTGGAATAATAGGACATACACCTCACCAACTGCCCCAGATAGTGCATGGCACTCAACGAATGTTCACTGTCACTTAGAAAGTCAGAGAAACAGAATGCTTCAGCACGGCTGGAGTGTATGTATGTGCAACCCCCCTCCTGCCACATGGTGAGCGGCTGCCATCAATGCTCCACACGGTGCTGGTGAGTCCCAGGGCCCACGCCTTCAAGTCTACCTAAAATGAGGGAGGTCCAGCCTCCCGAGTGCATTTTCCATTGAGAGGGAGCTGACTGGCATTGGAGCAAAAGGACACCCGGACGGCCCTGGGACACAAGGGCAGGGGAAATACCTCGCCCGCGTAGCGGTTGCGTAGATTCAGGGAGGCCATGAAGTTGGAGTAATCTTTCTTCACGCAGGCCGGGCGCTCTGTTAGCTGAGTTGCCTACAGACAAATATCAAGAATTATTTCGGGCCGTGTTTTTCTCACGCTCACCATGGCTAAGCCCAAGTCCGATCACGAAGTCGAGTTCGGATCCAGGGGTCATTAAACATCTTCAGTGCTGGCAAGCTAATAAAACAAAATACTTTAGAACAGGCCCCAGTCTGATACGTCCCAGGGAAAAAAGATGGAAAAAAAATGGAAAAAAAATCTTAGTATGAAAATTTTTCTGAGGAAGACAGTTTGTGATATAGCTCCAGTTTGCTGCCCTGACTGCTTTCATCCCCAGTGGTGAGTTACATCCACAGACAGGACTATGTCAAAAGACATAATCACCAGATCGTTGTGAAAATCATCATAACCTACAATGAAAATGCTGTGAAGTCAGTGCTCGCAGGCTTTCTCTACGGGTACGTGCTGCTGTGGGAGCGGGACTTGAGGACGGTGAATGGTGAGGCCGAGAACACGGCGTCAGAGTGAGCAAAAGCCAGTAGGGGCTCAGAGACGCCCAGGAGCCGCCGCCGATCTGATGTGGTCTAGCAGCGGAGGACAAAGGGGGCACGCTCTTGAGTACGAAGGTGGCCACGGAAAGGGGCAAGTCTTTGCAGACCACAACGCCCCCTGCATTTCCTCTGCTTCAGCACCTCCAGCCCAGCCGCCATCCCCTGGGCTTGTGAGGACTGCTCTCCCTGGCCGGTCACTGCCACTACGCTCTCCAGCTGCGGTGCTGCCCAGCGGCACTGACGACTAGAACATGCAGCGAGGATGACTCTTTCACGTTTCCCTCTAGTACCTTTTCCTACAAACCAATACAACTTATCCCCTTCTTGACATACGGATCCTACTGGGGAAAATGAACCTCAACTGTTGAAGGGAGGGGGCAGATGAGTGAGGAGAAAGAGGGTCAGGGGAAGAAAATATAAACTTTGGGGAAAGAAATACATAAGCAGAACAAAAATACGTGATTTTCTCATAAAATTATTAAGCCGGTTTATTTAAAAGGCCACGTAAAACTGCTTTATGTTTTTGGAGACCGTGTGGCCTGTGACACCAAGCAGGCCTGCACTGGAATCGGGCCCTGCCATCCACCAGCCCTGGGAAGGTCCCTTGCTGTCCCTCAGCCTGAATACACACCCCTGCAGGATGGGGACACCGTGGCCTTACCAGGCAGAATGGGGTTCAGTGACGTCTGCAGGCCACCCCCTCCCCGGAGAACTGCTCTGACTGCTCCGGCGCGCGGGCTGGGTGCACTGGGACGCGGAGGGCGGCCCTGCAGGGCTTTCCCGACCGTCTCGATGCAGCACGACCCGCCAGCCTGCAATCATGCTTCTGAAGCAGCCCCAGGGAGCGGTGCTTCCCGAGCGCCACGTGTTGGGGAGGTCACCCTGGGGGCCAGTGCTTTCCATGGGGCAGGGCCAGCTTGGCCAGGATCTCCAGTGCAGTCAACAGGCAGGAGACACCAGTAAATACAACCTTTCTTCTTTGACAACAGAAAAGGGAAAACCAAACCTAAGTCTCTTTTTCTAAAGAAAAAGGACTAAATCTTTTAGGCAAAACTGACCTCTTTACAAGCCAGCTGGCTACCTACTAGAAGAGAACCAGGAGTTGTCAAATGCATTGTGAGCAATCCCCGACTCCGGCCACTGCTTGTGTCCTCAACGTGGTGGAGGGACCCAGGTCAGGGGGCTGAGCTCATGCCAGTGAGCCCGGCCTGTCAGCGGAGGGTGTGCTCCCTGTGTCTGAGACGCCGATGTCTCAGAGAACATGGAGTGTCCTCTGCTGAGAGCTGCAGGGAGGCCATGGGACGTGAGTGGACAGTGGCTTCCTCTGGCACTGCCCCAGGCTCTGCACAGAGGCTCTGCCTAACGGACTCCATCCTTCCCACTTAGAGTCACGGCCATGGTGAGACGTCACAGGGCCACCCTCCCTCCCCGGTGCTCAGCCTTTGTACCCCTGCCCTATCGTGTCCCTAAAAGGTAAGTGGCAGCCTCTCCACCTCCCCGTCCTGAGAGAGGGTTAAGAAGCCTACAGCCACACTTGGCTGGGACAGACAGGCGGACACTGTGCTGGGCCCTCAGGCCGGGGACACGGCCATGCAACGCTGCCGGTGCGACCACCTACTGTCAGCCTGCTGCTTTGATCCTAAACTCTGACTTAAGAAAGTGCTGCCTCACGGACGTGCTGCGCTCTAAAGGAACCCCGCGCAGAACAAGACGAGGCTGAAGATGTGCGCGCACGTGCGCTTTGGCACCTGCTGAAGCAGGAAAATCCGGCCACCGTTCCCGATCAGTGTGATGTGAGGTAACGCTGACCGCGTTTCCCAGAGCTCAGTTTTCTTCTTCGTGGATACACAGAAATCCAAATCTGGTACCGTTAAGGACGCAAGAAAACACAGTAAGGTTTTACTGCCCCACTCTCTGTGAACTTGGGGACCGGACATGGCACTCTGATCCCCCTGCCAGCAGCCAAAGCCTCCCATCAGCCTTGTCTCTCCCTCACCCGGTGGCCCCCGAGGCTGAAGGCGATCCCTCCACTCCGGGAGGTGCACACGTACCCCAAGAGTGGTGTTCTGCTTGTTGTAGCCGGCAAAGTGAAGGATGCTTTCGGTGGCCATGGCCAGCCCCGTGTGCTGGGACAGTCCTGACACCCAGTTCTGATGCTTGTTCAGATATTCCTGAAGTCAGAAACAGAAAAAGCCTGTTTTATTTATTTTTTAAAAAAATATTTTTATTTATGGGGCGCCTGGTGGCTCAGTTGGTTAAGCGATTGCCTTCGGCTCAGGTCATGATAAATTTTTTTAAGATTTTATTTATTTGACAGAGAGAAACACAGCCAGAGAGGGAACACAAGCAGGGGGAGTGAGAGAGGGAGAAGCAGGCTTCTCGCCGAGCAGGGAGCCCGACGTGGGACTCGATCCCGGGTCTCCAGGATCATGACCTGAGCCGAAGGAAGACAGTCAACGCCTAAGCCACCCAGGTGCCCCAAAAAAGCCTGTTTTATTTTAAAGGTATGCGAAGCAGCAGAGCAACCCCTGGTTCCAACGTTGGGTCCATCCCTTGCTGTGGGAGCCTCAGTAAGCTGAGGCCCCTCTCTGACTGACCACTGCTCATGCGTGAACAAGGACGACCTGCCCGGAGTGGCCGGCACACAGAGTGAACGTGAGAGGGCCACCCCTGCTGACCACCTGCCGCCCGCCAGGCCCGTGCACTCCAGAACACAGAGCAGCAGCGGCCCAGCCCCGCTGACAATATGTGGGCAGTTCTCCTGCCGGAGCATTCTGCTATGAACGGGTGACCTGATGGGCAGCAGGAAGGCAGAGTGAGGGCCTGAGTCTGCCCGGCCAGCTGGTGGAAGAGGGTGCGGGGGCGCAGGCACACCTGGCAGGGTCGGAGATGTGAGAAGGCCCTCTGCTCTGGGGGCCATCAGGGGTCAGCACTGCAGAAGCAGCAAATACAAGGGGCTAGATGACAGACGGCAAGCCTGGGCCAGAGACAGGCGACTCTGGAAAGGCCTGGAGCGCCAGCTAAAGGAGATCAGGGCGGGCCACAGGACTCCCTTTGGGAAAGTGCACGAGCACTGACTTACAAAACTGAGTCAGTGGTACTGGAGCCCCTGAAACCCAACCATGGAACCAATGGTGATGGGACGGGGCTAATGAGCAGAGGTAGGTGGGAGGTGCGCCCAGCAAATTTGCTAGTGACGTCGGCCCGCTATGGCGGGCAGCACAGAGGATGACTCAGGATGGACTGAGGCTGCTGGCAGGAGGCCCAGGTGGGAAGGGACCACTACGGCTGGGCAGTGAGGGCTGGATGGCAGGCGGGGCGGGGTTCGGATGGACTAGCTGTGCAGGGGGAGGGAAACAGGGCCTGGGCAACACCAAGAGCAGGCCTGGGAGAAGCGCTGAGGCCACTGCAAACCTGTGCGTTTTCCTAGGCCACACTGGGAGAAATACACAGCTCTCCCTACTGTAGGCTTTTTTCTGGTTTGTTTAATGAACCTTGGGGGCCTCCCCTCTTCAGACCTTAGCCTTGGGAACTGACGCCCCTCTCTTCCATGTGAAACAAAACAGAACAGAACAGAATCAGTCCCTGAATATGAACAGTCTGAGAAAACCTCAGCCTGAAGAGGACCAGCGTGTCCAGTACACAGCGACAAGTATCGAGCTGCAGGCGCGGCCTGGGTACCAGGCCCCGGAGCAGCCTGGCTGCTGAGTGCCTAATGCAGGGCTCCATCCCCCCAGTTCCCCAGATGCTCTGACCTCACGGCTCTAACACTGGAAGGGGGAGCTGTGTGGCAACGTTAGGCGTCACCCACGGGCTCCAGTAACATGCATTTCCAAGCAGCCTGCGAGGCTCTCGGGGCTAGCTGTTCTGTCCCTCCTGGGTTCCAGACCCAGAGCACTCTGGAACGAGCTTTGTCCTGACAAGTGCTGCTGAGGTCAACTTCACAAGCCCCTCTCCATGCACCTGCCCTTTATTAAGCCAGATTTCCTCTAGTGGGATTTTTCTTATTTTTGATGCCTTTTGAGGTGACTTTTTCATTTCACAGACTGTGGTATTTCCGGTCCGTTCCTGCTCGACCAGAACAATGGCCCACCTTGTGGTCGTTAGCGTTCACAAGCCAGTGCTCTGGTCTGAAAAGGCTCGCGGGCACCTGCACGTGCAGCCTGGGTAGGGCTCTACTGGGACGGCAGCCTCACTCCAGCTCCGGAATTCGGCAGAGGTGCAGCTGTTGGTCTGAGAGGCCTCCCCGTGCACCACGTCGCCCATGCCCGCCTTGCAAGCAGCCCCAAGTCCTGCCATAAGCCTGGCACCTACCTGGTGTGAGTGGTCAGGCCCCCGGGGCCTGCCTGGCTGATGCCACTGCACCTGCCTCCCTCCCCTGTGACCTGCACCCTCACCACCCCCCAAGGTGCTCCCACCACAGAGCAGCCTCTGAGGCTTCCGTTAGTCTCAGGCACTAGACTAAGGGTTTTTGATCTCTGGTTATTGCACTAGTGTTGCTTGTATTTCGAGTTTGCTAGTCTGTGAAAGCTCTCTGGAGCGCTGGAAGGAGCATAATGAAAACTGCTTCTTGGTGATTTCAAGGGGTACCTGCAAGTGGGACTTGGTGACGGTAGGTGCCCACTTCATCGCCTCCTGCAGGATCATTCCACAGCGCGCGGCAAAGTCCTTCACGATGCTCTGCAAGAGCGTGTGATCGGGCCGAGGTCAGTGTCTTTGGGGCGTCAGACTGCAGTGAGCTACTGCTGGGGGCTGGAGCGCATCCCCCTACAACCCAAGAGCTGCACCCCTGCCTCCCAGTCCTCAGAACGTGGCAGTACTCGGAGAAGGAGCCTTGGAAGAGGTGATTAAGGCAAAATTAAGGTAAAATCCTAGGGGTGGGTCCCAATTCCATCTGACTGTGTGCTCCAAAGAGGAGGCGGTTAAGACATGAGGACACAAGAACATGACAGATATCTAAACCAAGGAAAAGAGGCTTCTAAGGAAACGAACCCTCAACACTTTGATCTCAGACTTCCAGCCCCCAGAACTGAAAAACTAAATTTCTGTTGCCTAAGCCACTCAGTCTGTGGCACTAATTCATGGCAATCCTAGCAAATGATTACAGTGACCATGTTCCAACCCCGAGGATCATCCGGGTGTGTAAGGCGGCAGGGCCCACACTCCCAGGGCCTCACACGGACACGGGGGTAGGGGGGCGCATCACCGTGTGGGCAACTCCCTGCTGGCCCCAGGTCTGAGCTGAGCTTCAACCTGCCGTGGTGAGGGCTCCGAATCAGACCTCGCACAGCACATCCTCCTGACCCAGAGCTTATCCACCCACCCAAGCTGGACTCATGTTACTCAACTACCACAATGACAGTCTGCACATGTCACAGAAGTGAGGTTTGTCTAATGGTCACGCTTACTCATGCAGCTTTGAGACACCATAAACAGACAGGCCGCTGAACCAAGAAAGGGCTGAGCGTCTAATGTGTGCAACATGCCCACCCTGACTCTTGAGAGTCCAATGAAAATGGCCCTTAACAAGGGGACAGCCATCAGCCTACCTCCCGGGCTTCACAGGTGTCAGGGACAGTGATCCGATAGGGGGCATCAGGGATGTCGTAGTAAGGCTGGTCCTTGTGAATGTCCTGAAAACACAGCAAGACCCCCTCTTCCGAACCGCCTTCCCTGGGCTGCCTCTGTGGAGCCGGACCTCCAGCTCATACTGGGCAGCACTGTTTGCTCCCTTCCCCACACCTGTCCAGTCTGCCACAGACTTCCAAACTTGCTGCAGCTCACTGGGAAAGGCCAGGGTGGGGTCCAGGGTCCCCACTGCCAGTGTGGCCAGCTGTAACATCAAGGAGGCTCAGGCTCAAGGCAGGAACACTCACAGCGCTCAGCGACAGCGACAGGGTCTGGAGGATGTCCAGCATGGTCTTCAGCACCGTCCCGCTCCACAGCAAGTGGGGAAACCTACACCAAGAGCCGTGTCTCGGTCCAGGAGCCAAATCTTCAAGCAATCTCAGCTCCTTAAGTGCCACCTCGAGGGGCGGGCTGGGTTGACATGGGAGCCCCTGCTGCCCAGCGGAGGGTCAGAGGAGGTCAAGAGGCCTCTCAGGCAGGGCACTGAATCAGAAACACCCCCCGAGCCCTCACCAATCCCACTCTTCAGGGCCCAAGCACGACCCCACGTGTCCTGCTCTCAACCAGACGCCAATCGTCTTGGTTACACACTGGTCGGGGCCATGCTCCCTCACTCCCCAAAGCCGCCCTCCTGTTTATGACCAGGCCTCACTAATATTTTCACACGACGGCACAAACAGAAAATGGTAGTATTTGCGGGACACCCTGGGGCAGAGAGAAGCAGCTGCTCCTAAATGTGGTGGTCAGGGTTGGGGAGAGCCAATCCTGCACTGCTGTGACCCATCGCAGCCCACTGTTTAGACGGCCCAGCTCAGAAACATGCCATCTGTTTGCTGCACGTGCTTTCTGGGCCTGCCTAGGCCAGACACACAGCACCTGCAGCAGGCTCCCGAGCTCCTGGATGCTTGTAGGATGTGTGGGCAGACGCCTCCCGCTTTTACATTTCAGGCAGACTGGCCCAGCCCACCTCTGAGGGCTCTCACCCATGTGGGGCCATGTCCTATGAGACTCTGCTTTGGCTCCCAGCACAGACATCCTGGAGTGGAAAAGGCTCTGTGTGGGCTCTCCTTCCTCTCTGAGGAGCCTGGAAAACACTGATTCAACTAGGGATGTCTGGCTAGGCTCTGAGGTGGGAGATGTCACTCAGGATGGCTGTGAGCTTCCCAGAGTGCGCCCAGAGAGGCCCTGCAATGGGGGGGATGGGATTCAGAGACGCAGGCGGGTGACACCCATTGTCAGGAGATGCACTGTAAGCCTGGACGGCTCAGTCATTAAGCATCTGCCTTCAGCTCAGGTCATGATCCTGGAGTCCTGGGATGGAGCCCCGCATCGGGCTCCCTGCTCAGCGGGAAGCCTGCTTCTCCCTCTCCGACTCCCCCTGCTTGTGTTCCCTCTCTCGCTGTCTCTCTCCGGCAAATAAATGAATAAAATCTTAAAACAAAACACAACAAAATCGATAGCTCAGAATAAGTGGAGGTTTCAGGACCAAACTTCATACCCTGTAGCAAATTCCGTAACACTGCGGGAGGCTGCACTGCATTTGGGAGTTTAAGCTCTGACTCTAATTTTTCTGCACTGACAGTGTAAGAATGGTTCTTCCCTACATTCTAAATCAGAAGTACACACACACACACACACACACACACACACACACACACACACACAGAATTAGAAGGAAAATGAGCTCACTTATCCACCAGACCAGACAGGTACTTGTCCGCCACCCGCCGGATCCTCTTGTGAATGTGGTTGAAGTTCACCAATAGAAACTGCGCGTGCCGCTCGAGCTCCTCTTCATTCTCCTTGGTCTTTGCCTGGAGATTGAGAAGGGACAGGTACGACAGGTGCCCTCCACGTGCCCCGGGCAGACCCACACTCAAACCCTGACAAGGCTTACTTACTTTATCCGCCATCATGTTCAGGAAGGCATCAAATACTTTGTCTGCGACAGCAATCACGCACTGCATCATCCCTGGAATGGGGAGAAGGTCCCTACAGGTCAGGAGCGTCAAGTCAAGGGAAGGGCTGATCCCAGCCATTTTCCAATATTTTGTCTGGAAAATATTTTGGACTAACAGAGGAGTGGCAGAGACAGCACAGAGTTCCCACATGCCCTGCACCTCTTTTGTCAAAACTAAGAAGCCGACAGTGATACAGTACTCTTACCTAAATTTCAGGCTTTATTTGGATTTCCCCTGTTTTCCCTCTAATGTCCCTTTTCTGTCCCAGGATCCAATGAAGCTGCTACATGGCATTGCCAATCAGATCTCCTTAGTCTCCCATAACCTGTGTTGATTTCTCAGTCTGTTCTTGCCTCTTACGACTTTGACGCTTCTGAAGAGCACAGGCATTTTGTAGGATGTCCCTCAATTTAGGTGTGTCTGATGCTTGCTCATGATTAGACTAAGGTTCCAGGATTTTAGGGAAATCCCACAGAGGTGAAGGGGCCTTTGTGTCACAAGGTGGGGTGGGGGATGTGTGAGATCAGGATCTCCTACCGCCGGCAAGGCTAACCTCGATTGCTCAGAGACACTGGTGTACGTCGGGTTTCCCACTGTCCAGTTACTATTTCTCCCTTTCCATGCTCTACTCTTCAGAAGGGAGCCCACACTCGGGGTGGGAATTAAGTGGCAGCTCCTGAATGTGGGTGTAAGTCAAACTACACCACAGTCACTGGAAAAAGCTCTGGGGAAGATACTTTGAGGTTTTGCAGACATGTCATGTCTCTTTAAAATTTTGCCTGTTGGCTTTCACACCTGTCCCTGGGCTCTGCCTACAGCAGGTACGCTGGTCTCCTTGGGAATGTCTATTTTCTTCACGCTTTCTAGCTCTAATAATTGGAATTTTTTAAGGAAGGTCTGTCCCTTCTTCCCCGTATTTCATTTGTTCAATCGTCAGTATGGACTCATGGATATTCATTTTCTCACTGGGTGACAACCCGATACTGTCACTATTTGGTTGCTCATACTGTTTCAGCATTGTCATTAAGAGCTCTTTTAGGCGGGCTCCTGTGTCCTTGTGACATGTCCACAGGCCTTTCCTTTTCTTCTTCTTCCTCTCCTTTTTCTTTTTCCCCCTTCACACGACTGTCCGAGGCACACCCTGTATTTTCCCCGGAGCCTTGGCCCCCTTTACTGCAGAATGGTGTTCAGAAACCAAGATCTGAGCACCAGATGTGGCTGTAGCTTCCAGTGTGCAAAGCAGATTTTTAAAAAGCAACAGCAGGGCACAAGCATCACAGCGCCGACGTCATTACATGCTGCTCGCCCTCCGGCGCTGCGCCACTTATGCAGCCTTGGGGTGGCTGAACGCCAGCGCTGCAGGGCCAGCAGGGCACAGACGCTGGCAGGCACCGCGCCTCTGCCCCAGGCCCAGCCAGAGCCTGAAACATAAACAGGCGTCACGTATGTGCTCGTCATGAGGATAAATAGGCCCCCGAAGCTCTCAGACTGGGAGAGCGCTTAGTGTGACCCGGACAGATGCACCAGCAGGGACAGGCTGGTCTCTAAGAAGCTGGGTTTCATGGGCGATATCTTGTTTTGGGGGTGTGTTCAGTGTAGTATCTTTTCATGTAGCTCTTATGAAACTGAAACGGTAAGTTCCAAATAAAACACCATCAGATAGTGGGGAGATGCCAGCGATGATCACGTGGTAGCCTCTACAGAGATTTTCCTTACAAACAGCCACTTTCCGCTTGGGATTATCTCGGTCTTAGTCTATACCAACTGGGTCGCTGGCAGGCTACAGAGCAGGAGCACACGGAGGTGTGGCTCACACCGTACGGAGGAGGTACCAGCCATCCTCCTCAGGGGCTGCTAGATGCTTCCTAAAACCTCTCTCCTGCTTGGTTCTGAAAACTCGTCAATAACAAATCTCCAACGACATCGCCTTCTCACCTCCCATGTGTTAGGAGAGGAAAGGAAGAGGAGCATACAGTAGGTACACATTAACAGCTTAACCCTCAGTACCACACTAAGGACAGACACAACCCACCTGGAAATGAGGTGGGAAGAGTACAACGTACTGTGAAGATTAAGGGTTGGTAAAGTGTATGTCAGTCGCCAGGGCAACTTAATCTCCTCTTCTTAAAAAATTTATTTTTGGGGCGCCTGGGTGGCTCACAGGGTTAAGCCTCTGCCTTCAGCTCAGGTCATGATCTCAGAGTCTCACACCGGACTCTCTGATCAGCAGGGAGTCTGCTTCCCCCTCTCTCTCTGCCTGCCTCTCTGCCTATCTGTGATCTCTCTTTCTCTCTCTGTGTCAAATAAATATTTAAAAATTTTGTTAACATCTAGTGTATTATTAGTTTCTGAGATACAATTTAGTGATTCATCAGTTGCATACAACACCCAGTGCTCACTCCATCAGGTGCCCTCCTTAGTGCCCATCCCCCAGGTACCCCATCCCCCACCCACACCCCTCCAGCACCTCTCAGTTTGTTTCCCAGAGTTTCACTGTCTCTTATGGTTTGTCTCCCTCACTGAGTTTTTTCCCCCTCTGTTTTGATCTTATTTTACTTTACCTTCCTTTCTGCTATGTTCTTCCGTTCTGTTTCTTAAATTCCGCATAAGAGTAAAATCATATGGCATCTGCCTTTCTCTGACTTATTTTGCTCAGCATAATACCCTCTAGTTCCATCCACATCATTGCAAATGGTAAGATTTCATTTTTTGATGGCTGAGTAATATTCCACTGTATACATACCACATCTTCTTTATCCATTCATCTGTCATGGGTACCTGAGCTCTTTCTATATTTTGGCTATTGTGGACATGGCTGCTATAAACACTAGGGGGCCTGTGTCCCTTCGAGTCACTATACCTGTATCCTTTGGATAAATACCTATAGTTGCTGGGTCGTAGGGTAGTTCTATTTCTAACTTTGTGAGGAACTTCCATACTGTTTTCCACAATTTGATTTCCTCTTATAACACAGCACCAGAAAAACGGCAGCTCAGAAGAGAATCACATTTTAGCTTTAGAAAGGTAACTGACTCTGTCTATAGATATTCTCTTTAGGAGGCTGGCAAAATGTGGCAGGTTCTGAGGCCCCCAGGGGCTCGCAGTCTCAATTTCCTTTTGTTGCTTACCCTCACTCCCTGAACCAAAGAAACTCGGGGTGACCCAACTATCGAGCACAAATAGCTGTTAAAGAGACAGTGGGTCAACAGATGAGGGGAGCAAATCAATGAACAGCTCAGGCAGAGGTCAACAGTGTCTCTACCATACCCCGAAGTGGTCCTGGGGATGTGTGTGGGACTCCTCTCCTGTATCCTGCACCTCAGTGGAAGGGGTCCCCTGGCATACAAGCTGCCTGCCTGCATCTTCCACCCTGGCCTCTAAAAAGCTCCTCCTCATCCAATCCTTCCCCCCCTGCCAGCAGGGGAAGCCTATAAAACCCTCACACTCTTTCTTTGCCAGCCCCACAAAATACATTCACCCACTCAAATTCCCAACTATCATGCAAAGCGTGAAGGGTCCTGTAAAGGACTTTTTGGGCAAAGGTCTTAGATGAAACAGCACCTCAGAATCCTTGGGGTGATTTTAAAAAAGATTCTTCGGGGTGCCTGGGTGGCTCAGTTGGTTAGGCCACTGCCTTTAGCTCAGGTCATGATCCTGGAGTCCCAGGATCAAGTCCTGCATCGGGCTCCCAGCTCCGTGGGGAGTCTGCTTCTCCCTCTAACCTTTTCCCTTCTCCTGCTCTCTCTCACTCTCTTTCTCTCTATAAATAAATAAAATATTTTAAAAAAAAGATTCTTCAAGGACCGATTTTCCAACAATAGAAAGAACAGTACCGGGATTACCTGGGGACTAACTCTCCACCGGCAAGAACAAACTCAGAGTCTTCACCGTGCCAATGGCTTCTAAGCATGGAAAGGGCGCCTCACTACTAACTCCTCACTACTAACTGTACTTAATGAGAAGTTTATTGATTTTAAGAATTCTCAATTAGCCTTCCTCGAAGTATTTACCCACACAGTTAATCAATCAAAACTCACGGATCTAGTGTATTCAATTTCCTCAGATAAAATTTAAGCACAATTACAAAATGGGTCAAATTTTTCTAAGCATTTAATTAAAACGTGGGTCTAATATTTCAGTCTTAAATTTTTTAACACTTTAATAAAAATCAACCCACAGACCAAGAGAAGGAGGCTTAGAACTCATCAGTGTCCTCCTACTAAAACTGCTCAAACAGTGACTATCCTATGTGCTTAATTTTTTTTCTTTGCAGTCTCAATTTTAATAACTCTTCTCGTTTTAATTCCTATTCTTATCTTAGGTTTGCCTCACTAGAATTTCGGGAACTCTAATATTTTTATACCACTGGAGAATTTCCTTGTTTTCCCAGGAGCCTGGCGCTTTTAGGACTAGTTGCGGCTGAGACCCTCTGCGTACTCGGGATCGGGGAACGTTTGCAACACTGGATTTGCAAGTCTTTGCGTTTCATATAGATTTCCTTATTCTGCAACTTCCCCAGAAATGATGCAGCCCTTAAACTGAGTGTGGTGCCCAGGTCTGACCTGCCGCCCTGACACTCTGGCCTGGCCTGATGCACCACGGGAAGCATTCATGGCTCTGAGTGGGGTCTCCGCATGGCCGGCAAGACTAGGGAGCCATGGAGCCCCTCGCGGGAGGTCTGGGGCTGTCCCACCAGCGAGCTAACAGGGCCCCTTTAATTGGCCACTCTGGGGGATGCCCCTGCCCTGTCACCTGCTGGGCACTCTTTCTACCTGGTAACTCTTGGGGGCCAGGCACGACTTTATTGCAGGTGCCAGGCCCCTTCCTGGCCTAAGGGAAACAACCGCCTGTCTCTACTTCATAAACACTTAGTGGGAAAGACAAACGTCTTACACATATGACTACATATATCCAATACGTCACGCATTGTCATTACATACCACTCATTACATCCATTGCTCTGCTAAAATATGTAGATTATACATATCTTAGTGTATTTGGATATACACATTATCCCAGTTCACTTGCCCTTCTTTTAAGCAAAATAATAAAAATATGTATTCAGGTTCAAATTGTGATACTCTGTCCACTGGGAGTCCTTTGAAATTAGTTCTTGGTTCTCCTAGCCTACTCTGGACATTTAAAAAGCATCAAAAATCACAAGATGCTCTAGGTCCATCAACGACTACGTGAGGAGCCCAGGACCCTTTCAGCACAGGATAGTACTGGAGACTGACATCTGAGGGCTGGCGCGCACAAGCATTAAGTGTGGACAAGAGTGATGCTTCTTAAGGCTCTACGGTTAGAAGGTTGTGTATTTTATATTGATCTTTCCAATGTAGCATGTAACTTCATAAAACTATTTTCTTCTTGTGGACAGAAAACAACTGGGAGCAGTATTCCTTTTTAGACTATTAAAGCTCATCTGATGATCAGAGTACCACAACAAGGAACTTACCAGACTTATCCTTCTGAATAGCTTTATCTTCAAAGTAGCAGAACATTACCTGGAAGCGGTCAGGGTCTGCTGAGCGTAGTACCCTAGCAAGGAGAACAGTTTGGGGTAAATTCTGAGAAATCCAGGCTTTCCCTATCACAGATTTGGTGCTGCCCAGAACTGGTGAGGCTGAGGAACCGGTAACCTACCGCCACTGCAAGGGGTCATGCGCTCATGTGGACTTTCTGGAGGGAACTGCCCACCATCTCCTGTAACATTCCCACACTGTTCCCCCCAGCACCCCGTCACTAGTGATAGATCTTAAGGGTTATGGCCATAACGATCCTCCTAACAGTGCTGGCTAAATGTCCATCGAGAGACTAGTCAGCTACACCGAAGTACACCCACTACCCACGGAGCCACCAAGAAGAGAGGTAGCTCAATATGCACCGAGACAGAAAAACATCCGAGATGCACTGTTCTACGAGACAGCGAGGTGCAGGCGAAATGGGTACAGCATGACATCAGTGACAGATTCCCGAAAGGCCTCTACGCACCTTCAATGTGTAGGATATGTATGTTTGTTTATAGGCAATTTCTAGAGAATTTCTAGAAGGAAAAGAGTAAAACTATCAAGAGTGGGGATCTCCAGGAAAGTGAGATTTATATTTTTCATCTTTAGGATGTTCTGTACCATCCCAATGTTTTTCTTCTTTTTATTTTATGTGCCATTTTTACTTTTATACTAGTTGTTTGGAGGTTGGAGGGGCCTCCACGAAGATAGCGTGGCCCATGTGCACACAGGCAAGTGCGTGGCAGAGTCTGTGGGCTTCTGCACCAACCTTTTGTGGGTCTAACCTTGGCAGGGCAGGCCGGGTGGCTTTAAGCACATGCATTATTGAGTGCTCAGATTCACATGGCTTTTACATAACTTCTGACATTGCCAGCTGTTTTTTGTGTTTTTTTCTTAAGATTTATTTATTGAGAGAGATTGAGGGAGCGAGTACACATGTGTGTGTGTCGGGGGGGCAAAGGGAGAGGGAGAAAGCATCCTAAGCAGGCTCCCACTGAGCACAGAACCTGAGGCGGGCCTCAATCTCATCACCCTGAGATTAGGACCCAAGCCGAAACCAAAGAATTGGGTACTCAGCTACGTTACCACAAGCTCCGCCCTTGCTGCTTGAAAGCTCTCCTAACAACCAGGTGCTGGGGGCCTAAGCCACGTTCCTGAACAAGGCTTCAGAGCTGCTTCTCCATGCTGACAATGCTCTCAGAGGCCTGGCACGCAACTCGGGATGGGAGCTGCGCTCTTGGGAGCTGCCCGTGGGCTGTGTCTGTACGGTCAGGCTCTACCAGCCCATCCACCACGTGTCCTGAGAACCTGAGAACTCCATTCAAGGACACCCTTGTGGGGAAGCAAAAGACAGCCGTGCCTGCGGGACATGAGGCTGAGAGAGTCCGAGACAGGTCTCGTACCCATTCAGCTCTGGAGCAAACCAGGCTTTTGGTCTGTGTTGGTTTGCTTGTTTTGTTTTGGTTGGTTTCTCTTTCAAAATATACTCTTTAACAAAAGGATAAGAGGGAACTGCATTAACTCACAATAGGGAACGGCGGTGGGATCAGTGGTTTTTCTTCTCTACTTATTTCCAAGTTTATGTGTAATGTTCTTGTATTATTTTTATTAAAAATATAATGAAAAAGCATTTTTTTCAAATTATAATGAAAAGCATTTTCATTTTCATTTTTTTCATTTCATGGCTCTGTGGGACTCTGGGTCACTAGTTTTCTTTTCTTTTCTTTTTAAGAGTTTATTTAGGGGCGCCTGGGTGGCTCAGTTGGTTAGGCGACTGCCTTTGGCTCAGGTCATGATCCCTGAGACTTGGGATCGAGCCCCACATCGGGCTCCCTGCTCGGCGGGAAGCCTACTTCTCCCTCTCTCACTCCCCCTGCTTGTGTTCCCTCTCTGGCTATGTTTCCCTCTGTCAAATAAATAAATAAAATCTTTTAAAAAAGTTTATTTATTTGACAGAGAGAGAGAGACAGCCAGAGAGGGAACACAAGCAGGGGAGATGGGGGAGGGAGAAGCAGGCTTCCCACTGAGCAGGGAGCCCAATGTGGGGCTCAATCTCCGGGTCCTGGGATCATGACCTGAGCTGAAGGCAGATGCTTAACGACTGAGCCACCCAGGCGCCCGGGTCACTAGTTTCCAAATTCTGCTGTATTTTGGCATCCTCAGGCTACCAAGAGGCAGTGAGGAGGGGACAGGGCAGGAAGGTAAGCACTCACTCCCACTCACCCAAAACAGCCTTAATCTATTTTATATGTTAAGCTTCTGAGCAAGAGTTCTACCAGAGGGTTTCATGCACCAAATAAAGGTTAAAATAGTGGCATTCACCAAATATTCCCCCTATTAAGAACTAACTTTGTCAAACCATTTAGTAGGGCACCTGGGTATCCCAGAGAGTTAAGCCTCTGCCTTCGGCTCAGGTCGTGATCTCAGGGTCCTGGGATCGAGCCCCACATCGGGCTCTCTGCTCAGCGTGGAGCCTGCCTCCCCCTTTCTCTGCCTGCCTCTCTGCCTACCTGTGATCTCTTTCTCTGTCAAATAAATAAAATCTTTTTAAAAATTTTGGTAAAGTTTTTCTGTAACTTA